>RJWJ010007247.1:0-58432 GCA_004363605.1 Indri indri | reverse complement strand
TTTGACACTACTTACAGGAAGAATTTTCTAGAGATAAAATTCTAGGATTTGAATAAAAGTACAAAGATTTATTCTGGTTTAGAATGAATATGAAATTGTGACACTGTACATTATTGCACCAATTTATCAAGGCAATTAGGGATATCTGAACAAATTCCTAAGAGAAGGAGCAGCACTATGGCTAAGGGAGTATTGCACTCAAATTAGAGGGACTGAACTATAACTGCTTGCTAAGGACGGTAGAGCCATCAAATTTTGATGGTAAAATGAGAGACAAAAAAAAAAAGATGATACCAATATTGATTACCATTACTCATATATTATTGGTTAGATTAGAATTTAATAGTTTATGGTTGGGGTATAACTTGATGGTGATTCTCCAAATTGAGAGTTTAAATATTCAGCAGTTTGCTTCTTGGAATGTAAAACCCATAATAGTATATCTTGAAGACATTAGATTATTTTTACCTTGACCCCCTTCCCAACATCTACTTCCCCAACATTTTCAACCAACCTTATCAAAAGCCAAATTACAGGTCTCCTTTCCCCTAAACATGTCCTTTTTCAATCATTTTAACTCTATTTTCTAAAAGATTGTTAAAATATGTAAAACAATTCATATCATCTCTTCCTTAAAAATTTCAAAGATCTTTCCATTTCCCTTACAGAATGCAAACTCCTTATCATTCCCTACAAGTCAGTACATGACCTGACTCTTGGTCTGCTTTCTCATGGTCCATAGCTCTAACCACACTAAGTCCTTACTTTTCTTCAAACATTGCTAGCTTTCTTTCCATATGTTAGATTAACACTGGTTTTCTCTGCTTAAAATACTTATTCTCCAGTATTTAGCATGACTGGCTCATTCTCCATTTTATTAGTACTTTCAAAGAAGCAGCTTTTGATTTTGTTGATTTTTTTTGATGTCTGTTTCCTATTTTCAATTTCACTGATTTCTGCTCTAATTTTTGTTCCTATTTTTCTACTTACTTTGTACTTGATTTGCTTTTTTTTTAGTTTCCTGAAGAGAAGACTTAAATTGATTTTAGAGCTTTCTGCTTTTCATATCTATCTGTCTATTTATCTATCTATATGTATAGCTATGCATCTGTGTATATGTGTGTGTGTATATACACACACAATATATATATATATCTTCTCTCTCTGTTTCTCTTTCTTTATATGTATGTATACATATACATATATATATATATTCTATTCTCTAAATTTCTGCGTTTGTTGTATCCCACAAATTTTAAGTTATAACTTTAATCTTATTTAGTCAAAATTTTTTTTAAATTTCTCTTGAGATTTATTTGACTCATGTGTTGTTAAGTGTGTTCTTTAATCTCCAAGTGGATTTTTCAGCTATCTTTCCGAAATCTACTGATTTCTAGTTTATTTGAACTATGGTCTGAGAAGATACTGTATATGATTTCTATTCTTTTAAATTTGTTAACCTGTGTTTTATGGCCCTGAATGTGATCTGTGTTGGTGAATATTCCATGTAAGCTTGAGATGAATGTATATTCTGATGTTGTTGTATGAAGTATTCTATGGATGTCAATTAGATCCAGTTGATTGATGGTGCCATTCAATTCAACTATGTGCTTATTGATTTCTGGCTGCTGGATCTGTTCATTACTGATAAAGGAGTGTTGAAGAATTCACTATATTATGAATTTATCTGTTTCTCCTTTCAGTTCAATCAATTTCTGCCTTATGTATATTGACGTTCTGTCGTTAGATGCATATGCATTAAAAATTGTTATCAGTGGGCTATTTTATCATTGTGTAATGCTTCTCTTTATCTTTGATAAATTTCCTACTTTTGAAGTCACCTTCATCTGAAATTAATACAGCTAATCTAGCGTTCTTTTGATTCGTGTTACCGTGGTATATCTATCTCTTTTCTGTTAATTTATGTATGTCTCTAGATTTAAAGTGGGTTTCCTGTAGACCACATAGAATTGGGCCATTTTTTTTTCAATCCACTTTGATGGTCTGTCTTTTAATTAGTATATTTAGTTTATTGACATTTAAAGTGATTATTGATATCCTTGAATTAGTATCTGTAATATTTGTTTTTTTATTTTATAATCATTGCCTTATTTTTTGTTTTTTCTTTTGTCTTCCACTATTTTTCTGCCTACACTGATTTTGATTATTTTGTATTATTTCATTTTTTTCTTTATTAATATATCAATTATACTTCTGTTTTACTTTATGGAATTTCCTACCTTTGCAATATATGTTTACGACTAATACAAGTCTTCTTTCAAATAATAGTATACCACGTCCCAGGATGTGCAGGTACCATATAGCAAAGTATTTCCATTGCTTCTCTCCCAGCCCTTGTAACATTGCTGCCATTCATTTTATTTATCCACAAGCTATAATCACTGAATACATTGTTTCCATTATTATTTTGAACAACTTACCTGTCAAATCTGTTAACAATAAGAAAAATAAATGATTCTATTTTACCATTATTTATTCCTTCTTTACCACTCTTTTATTGTTTGGTTAGATCAGAGTTTCTGACCTATATCATTTTTCTGTTCTTTGAAGAACTTTTAACATTTCTTACAAGGCAGGTCTACTGGCAATCAATCTGATCAATTTTTGTTTGTCTGAGTCTTTATTTTTCTTTCCCTTTTAAAAGATACTTTTGCTGGGTAAAGAACTCTAGGTTGGCGTTTCTTTTCTTTTAACATATTAAATATTTTACTTCATTCTTTCTTGCTTATGTAAATCTAAAATATAAAGAAATTTATCTCTAAATATATTCAATTGGGACCAATAAATAAGGATTATGACCCGGAATGCATGGAATAGCAAGCTACCTGTGCCTTTGATAAGGAAAGGATAGAGGGGACCTTCTATTAGCAAAAAAAGATTTACATAAACTACTTAGAAGGAGAGTTCATTGGTTCCAGAGGTTCACAGTCAGAGCTGCTGTCGATTCATTAGTGGAGATGCCAACCTTAACCATGCAAATGTTCCTCCCAGAGCATTTTATCTGAATTACTACAGTTAAAAAAAAAAAAATGTCTAGCGCTAAAATTAATCAAAGCAGGAGCTGTGTGGACAAGAAAGGGTTTCTTGTGAGGTTGTAAGAAAGTCCTTGGAAACAGTTCTTATCTCAGACATGTAAGCATGAGTCTCCTTTCCTTTGGGTCTCCCTGGCCCTATTTAGTCTGGATCTGACAAAAGTGTTTTCCTCTTGGTAACTTTCAAATTTTCATGATTTCTGAAGAAAAGACTAATATAATTTTTATCCTTGCTTAAATATAAATAGGGCTTTTGTCCCTCTGTGTTCTTTCAGGATTTTTTTTTTCCTTTGTCTTTGATTTTCTGCAGTTTGAATATAACATGCCTAGGTATAAATTAGAAAATTTGAAAGAAAATAAATAAGTTTATTTATATTGAATTTAAAGCCTTATCCAGGAACTGCCCTGTTGTTACATAGACTCTTCCTTGAGAACAGATGCTATGTCAATCTGATTTAACTCTCTGTCTCCATCTTCTGACACATGACATGGCACAATATGCACTTGATAAATATTTGTGGAATACATGAAAGCCTTCCAGAGCAACATTCTAAGTGTTTACTGGAGAACATCAATCCAAACCACTACTGGGAGAATACCATTGAGAGAATAAAATGGTGCACCTCCTACTGTAGAACCTTGATTGCTCAGCAGCCTCCTTCTATCTCTTCAATACTGACTTGAATTGTCCATGTCATTGAGGGAAGCATAAAAATTACCAATATTCCTACTTAACTTCATTGAATGAAACCTCATGATATTAGAAACCCAGAAAACTGATACAGCAACATCAATATTTTGTAGAAATCTTGAATTATAAGTCATCTTTCACATTTTCAGTAGATAATTTAACACTGTCTGAAAAAGATGGTTATGATATACTACAATAAATTATTTTCTTTTGAAACTCATTTCCTTCCCTCCCTCCCTCTCTCCCTTCCTTCCTTCTTTTCTTCCTTCTTTCTATCCTTTCTTTCTGTCTTTTTTTCTGTTATAGTTCTCTGAAAATTCCAAGATCTCTTAGTGATTATAATTGACTTTCTACTAACTGTTCTGGGTGCTTTCTTCAGGTAAAATTCATGATGAAGGAAAATTATTCATATAAGTTTAAAAAAAAGTACTTGCCAGATTGCAAGTTTTATATACAACAGAGTAAAACACGATTTAATTAGAAACAAAAAGTCTGTTTCCTAGGACTGCAGTAAAGTTTTGAATTTAGAAGGCCAGATGGTTGTCTAAAATAGCACAAGTTTCAGATTATTTGGTAGCAGCAAAGTAGACTTAAATCAACTGGATGAGAGGTTCACTTTAATCAGGTCAACCAACAGTTATTACATCAAAGCTGATTGAAATTCAGAAATTCAGTGAAATAGAAGAAAGTATTTCCCACATTTCAGACTTCTGCTGAGATAAAGCATACAACTAATTTCACATTTCCCTGTTTAAAGATTTGTTAATGTCATGGAAATTTGCTTAATATTTTACAAAAATAGAAATCTAAATATAAATAGTTCAAACAAATATAAACTGAAAGATAATTAACAGCTAGACAAAATTTAGTGAAACTCAGGATGGCAGTCAGAATACTCACATATTATCTAAATATATTGTTTCTTTTAACATTTATTTTCATATCAGGATTTAAAATGCCCTTTATAAAAAATATTGGAGGAAATAACATTAAATGAGTAAGAAGAAACTGAGAGTTTAACTTCAAGGTCTTTCTGAAAATATACTAAAATTTTTGAACTATTTTCATTAAAACCCTTTGAAGCTTAGACATTAGCAATTGCCTTGATTTCTCCAATCACGTATTTACCCATATGACATTGGCAATATGACTAAATGATTGCCAAGAACTTTCTTCATATTAGTATTCCTTAACTCTATCATTTACCCCACCAGGGGAAAAAGTAAACTATTTATTAATGTGTATTTGTTCATTCATTCGGCAAATAAATAAAGCAGATATATGTGAAAAAAAAAACAAAGCAAAAAACTCTTTGAGGTGAGTATGCAGAGAGAAACAGACATATAAAGTTCCTTCTCTCACAGTACTTAACACTGGATTGTGGATGGAAAGGCAGAAAGCAAGTAAAGAAATGTGTGGAGAGTAATGTGCTTAAAATGTAATGCAATGGACTAGACAGCATGGAAGAGGTTGAATTATGTTATGTAGGGTGAAACAAAGTGTGTGCAAGAGGAAAAGAGAGTTGAAGTGGAGAAATTAAATTTTTAAAGTTGTCTTGGGGGGTAGGTATGTGAAATAATTGGCTGTCCTATGATCGATGATGGCTTTTATTTCTTTAAATTTCTCAGCTTTGTTGTGAAGCTTTGAAGGATCTTATCTTTTTAAATGTTGATGTGATGTAGATATTTGAGAGAGAGTTTTGAAAATGCAAGAGGGATAATCAACAGGTTTAACCACAGGATTGCCTTTCCAGCAGAGGAGGGAAAATATCTGTTATAATAGTATTCAAAGATTAAAATGTAGATAAATATGCAGATAAGTTTCTCTATTTGCATTCTGATTTTGAAGTAAGAGGTACAGTTATCTGCTGAAGCAAATGAAAGAGGTAGTAGGATTAGGAGGGCAGAGTACATGGAGAAAATTAGTCCTCTGGGGAATGTGGACAACTAACTAGGAAAATCTAAAATAATGAAGCAAGGCCAATTGATGAGTATGTTGGAAAACCCAAATTTAGAGCAACATCAATCAATTAATCTGTCAATCAATAACTTCTTCTTCCTCCTTACTTTCCTTTTTCTGATCTCTCCCACAGGAAAGAACTCCCACGACATCTATCTAGAAAGCATAATGAAACAATTTAGAGATATACTATTGAAATTTTAGGTAAGTAATATATATTTAATTTCATTACCTCTTTTGTATAATGCTACCACATATATGGCATATACGTGTGTGTGAAAAGCTGTCAAGATAAGGAACCTACTTCATACCAGTTCTTTTATTGATTTATTTATTATTTATTTATTTTGATTTCAGCATATTATGGGGGTACAGATGTTTAGGTTACGTACGTTGCCCTCGCCCCCCTGACCAAGTCCAAGCTTCAAGTGTGTCCATCCTCCGGACCACACCAGTTCTTTTAATATATATGTTGTATGGAGAAAACTTTTTGCTTGAAGTTTATTTAGTTGATAGGCTGAAAAAATATTTCTAATATGAGGCAATTATATTTACTCTATCAAGTACAGATTAGGAACATAACTGATCAACAAGAAATTACATTTCAAATTTCTTTAATATAGAATCATCCTACTATATTTCCATTCTAATAATACAATTGTCATTATTCTACTATTTATTTTCTTTTAGTGATGCATTTTTTACTACCTTTAGTGACTTTTCTATTGAACATAAGAAGGGAGTGACATTTGTGCATCTTTCTGTGAAAAAGATAAAGGCAAAGATATGAACATGCTGCCTCTTATTTTTTTAGTATGTGTTATTAGTTTTTCTTCAGATTTGTGTAAGCTTTATAAAAACATCCTTTCCGAAAAGTCAGAATCCCGTAGGTCCATAGATACAACTTGCTACACAAATAGCTGGGAGTTCGGTGGTGAAAAGGCCTAAGAATATAGAGATTATACATTTGTATCTGGTTATCATTCTGTCCTTGAGTTTTAGATGCTTTTGGGAAAGCTATCCACTTTTCTGGCATTTAATTTTATTATTTATAAAATTAAACTACAAATAAGTTTAACAGCAGTATGGAAAAATCATATAATATTTAAAAATTCTAGAAGAATAAGAAATAATCATTGGTGAACATTAGATTTTTTCTAAAGAAGAGATTTCCAGTAATTTTTAAACTGTAATTTCTAGACTACTGGTATGCATTTTGGTACTATTTACCCTTTGTTTTATGAGATTAATTATATCAAATAATTTCACAGCCCTCGTTTTTTCTTTAATTTTAAGAAAGTAGCTAAAGCTTCTGTAATTTTCTCTCAATATCCATCTTCCTTCTTTTCATTTAGTAAAGGAAACACAAATTTTTTTGTATTTAGAGCTACTAGCTTGCAAGAACATTTTCCAGCTCCTCTTGCAGCAAAGACTTAAAATGTGTAATTCATTCCTACTCATGGGATATGAGGAAAAATGACATGCATAATTTCTCAATTACATCCCTCAGGGGAAGCTGTTTACTCTTTCCTCTATACTAAGCACTGATATGGAGAAAGCGTGCTAATGGGCCAGCATTGGCCTTGTAGATGGGAATGATGAATCAAGAAGGTAGAAGAATCTTTACCTGTAAGACTTCTAGTAGCTCAGGTGCCCTGTCCTATGGGCCACTGATCAGATTAGATTTTTGTGTACTTGAGAAAATGACTCTTTTCTCTTGTTTAAGGTACTGTTACTTGTTCTCTATTAAGGCAACCACATAAATAGCCAAGCTAGTAAAAAATGTTCATTTAAAAAAATCTGCCAATGTAAGATCTGCAGCTATTTAAACATTGTAATCATTATACCCCCATTACTGGAGAATATAGTTTTTTAAAAATAAAGTTTATTTCACTAAAATAGATTATATAATAAGATAATGAAGCTTCCCTTTACGTAACTTCATGTTCAGATGCTTTGAAGCTTTTTTTTTATTTAATACCTATAGAAATGTGCTCCCCTGGGTAATATACCACTTTCTTCTTGATAATATGGCAGAAATATTAGGTCACTAAATATGAAATATCTGATTTCAAATCAAAAGTGTAGTTTACTATATCTTAAATAAGAAGCAGTACAAGTAACCAAAGTATGTGCCTAAACTATCAACACTGTTTTGCCGTCTTAATGGTAGCCTGTTTATGCCGGCAGCGAAGAAGCCTGAGAGTGAGTGGCAATGAAATGGTGAAAGGCATTATCCTCTGCTTGTGGAGAATTGAATATTTTTCCTTGCAAGAAGTGGTCCAGAGCCTGGAAGAAGGGGTAGTCAACTGGTGCAAGGTCTGGTGAATATGGTGGATGACAGAGAGTTTCCAAATCCAGCTGCTGTAGTTTGAGCAGCCTTACTTGTGTGACACCTGATGGAATGTTGTCTTGCAAGAGGATTAACCTGTCTCTGTTGACCAATCTCCAGTGCTTAATTTCAAGCATCTTCATCATTTCATCCAGTTGGTTGCAGTAGACATCTGCTGTAATCGAATGACCAGGTTTCATGAAGCCGTAGTGCATAATACTAGTGCTTGACCACCAATCAGACACCATTAGCTTTTTTTGATGAATATTTGGTTTTGGACTGTGCTTTGGCACTTCATCTTTATCCAACCATTGTGCCAAACACTTGCAATTGTAAAAAAGAATCCATTTTTCATCACATGCAACAAAACAATATAGAAATGGTTTGTTTTTGAGTTGTGACAACAAAGAAAGGCAAGTTTGGAAACAATTTCTCTTCTGACACAAGTTTAATTCATGAGGAACCCTTCTATCCAGCTTGTTTACTTTGCCCATTTGTTTCAAATGGTCCAATACTGTTGGAATAGTAACGTCAAACCTTGCTGCTACTTCATGCCTAGGTTGAGATGGATTCGCTTCCACTACAGCTTTCAGCTCATCATTATCCACTGTAGTCTAAGGCCGCCCACATGGCTCATTTTCAAGATTAAACTCACCAGAATGGAACTTCTCAAATCATCAATGTACTGTGTGTTCATTAGCCGCATCCTTCCCAAACACTTTGTTGATATTTTGAGGTGTCTGCGCTGCATTGGTTCCACAACAGAACTCATATTTGAATATAACACAAATTTTTTAATTATCTGTGGTATCACAAAAATTGCTCAAAAAAATTTTTGAAAGATAATCATAAGTCAAACCTAGTGTTTGAAAGAATGGGGATGTACCTTCTCAACAAAACAACAAGAAATGTCAAAGTGAAATGTCAGAGATATCAATTGTCAAACCCAGTACTTAAGGAAATCAGACATTTCATACTTAATAACCTAATATATAGCTTATTTCTAAAACAGCCTTCCTCAGCTTCTGCTCCCCAACCCAAACCCAAATCATTCTTTCCCACCACCCTTTCCCATATGAGTGCACTTGCTTTTAGGTAGAGCAGCCAAGTATGAAAAGTTTGAAGTCTTGAGAAAATCAGCATTTCACAAACTTTTATCATGGGCTCAATGTTCTCTCTTTGAAGTCTCTCAGCACTCCTCTCCACTTCCCACTTTGAGCAATCTGTGGTCACTATACCCACATGCAGGCCAAACCAAATCACTGTCCTCTTCTCTCTCTTCTCTCAGACAGGAAGAGAGGACAACGAAGCATTGTATAAGTTCCTGAAATGCACAGTTTGAGTCTGGTCCTGCAAGAATAAAACTGACATTTCAAAATGAGATGATGCCTAAAATTAAATCTTAGATCTTAAATTGCATTGTCAAACCAATGAGCTGTAACAAAATCAGAGGTTATAGATTATCCACAAATAATTTATATAGTCTATTTTTGTCCACATATAAGACATGGAAATATTGTATATAATCTTTAACGCCTATGTTAAAAATAACAGGATTAAAAAGAACAAAAAATGTGATAGGGCTTTTATATTATAATGTGTTTTATTGTGTTATATTATCCTGTGCAAGAGGAATTCCAGAAACTATCTTCTAGGTCAGGATTTCCCAAATTCTGTTCTCAGAGTTCAGAAACCCCAATAAGAAGGGAGTGAGGTGCTAAGAACAGATTGTAGAGAAATAACTTACCTCCAGTCATAATTAGCTATATGAACTAACCTTCATATTTACAGCCTCAATAAATGAGCAACATCTGTTTTATAAATATACTTTATTTGAAGAAAATGTTTAATGAGCTTTGACGGAATAACAAACCATTCTAGGAAATTTCAAATATATTGGAATTGTAAATGAATTGGCTTACATGTAATTTTTTTTTATAGTTTTACAATCAATCACGAAAGATCAAGTTAATCGAAGTTTCAGTCATTATTTAGGTTTGCTTTTCTTCTTTGAATTCTTTAAGCATAATATGCATAATACTTCTATCATATCTCATAAACATTATCTTGCAAGAGTTTGTTTCTCCAACCAACTGAGAGTTTCAAAATAGACCCACATAAGAATCACGTTAGAACTTACAGTCCTTAACATTGTGGTTGCTATATATTAAGTGCCCAATCATTGCTTATGGACTAAATTAATTAATGAATCATTCAGTGTTTATAATTTTTAAATTAATATTAGAAGGATCTCCATATAAGCACATTTCAAAATTGAGCTTCTATCTGAATTAGACATTCATATAAAACTAGACAGATACAAATAATCACACAATGTGAACAATACTAGTGGGAGGTTCTGGTAAAATATAACCCTTGGCACAGAAAGCATGGAATTCTCCTTGGGGGAATGTCTAAGGGTGCGCTCTTAATTGAGACATGACAATCATCTTCTATGACAAAATCTTCCAAGAAGATATTGAAGATATTTTAATTACCATTCATCAAATGGTATATCTAGAAATTCTAGGGACCCAGTAAGATTAAATGCTATTTAGTTATATTGAGGAGATTCTAGTTCCTCAACTAAAGTATTTTGCTATAGGAAGTTTCAGTTTTGAATTCCAGGAAGAAAAATAGCAGACTGTGTACTATAGAGAATTGGGAAAATCATCTGTGAAGCACAATGCGTTACTCAAGTATCATATCGGAACTTTAACCTAAATCTGATCACTCACAATATACTTTATTACCCATCCAGTAATTTTATTGTACTTCAGAAATCCATCCAAAATTTTACCCTAAAAAATAAAAGAAAATGTTTTTCTTTTTGCTGTTGTTTTTTGTTTGTTTGTTTATTTTACTTTCCTATTTGTGTTTGTTTTGTTTTGCTTTATTTTTGGTTACTTGTCATTACAGGTGCATTTCTGCACTTCTTGAGTTAGAAAGATATGTGAGATTTTTATATTGTTTTTGCAGTGAAATCGACATTGTCATTAGATAAATTATGCTTTGGAAAATTAATTTTGATGGCTGTTTTTATCATAAAATTTCACCATAGTAAAAGTATTAATATGTCAACATTTGTACAACTAAATCACTAAAAGATTCTACCCCATTATAAATGGGCATTATGTATTATGTCACTGAACTTCTCAAATAAGTAGAGATCATTAACATAATTTGTAGTGTATCCATTTAACAATTTTGCTTTAGATTATTGAACTTTGTACGAATGACCTTGTGACTAAGCAGATTGTAGCTTGTAATATGGACCAAAAATATTCCTTATATACATGCTAACAGTTGACATTTAATTATACTACTTTCTCCTGTCACAAAATTGTATATGAATGATGACTACTGTAATATCTGATTTAATATATATGTTACAGAGTATTAAAAATAAGCATGATATGGACTTTACCAAAGAAAGAGTGAGAATTATGCAATGAAAATATCAGTCTTTGAAATCAATAGAACTTGAGGCAACTTTGGAATTTATGCTGACTTAATTTCTCTCAGTATCATGTATCTCATTTGTAAAAAAGAAACAACAGTGGCTGCATCGTAGGGCTGTTTTGAAAATCAAAAAAAATATTATTTATTTATTTTTCTTGTCATTTCCTAGGCCTTTCATGAATGATGACACTTTTCTCCTCCTTAGCATTTACTTCTAGTGAAATAAAGTGAACTTACATAAAGACATATCTATGAATGAAGGTAGATTTTTTAATCCATATTATCGAAAGAGAAAGATCTGATAAGAATCTTACAAGAAGGAACGTTCACCAAATATTTAATGGGACCTCTAAGACAATGTTACTTCTATTGGGAATATGGCAGGAAAAAAAAGGCTCATCTTCTGATGGAGATTGCATTATATTAATGGTGAAATAAAACAAAGTTAACAAGTAAATAAGCAATGATAAATTCAGGTAAATATAATTGTGTAACAAAAAAATACAAAGAGCATTGTGATAGAGTGATCCTGGGAATGAGGCACATTTTGCTTTGGAAAGCAGTTGATGGAGGGTATCTAAGAAGATGTGATTATTTCAGCTAAAACTAAATGATGAGAAGAAATATGCCATGTAAAGATATGGAAGAAAATAATTCCAGGCAAAAAGGAGGAGCAACTGGAAATCTTCTAATATAAGAATGAGCTTGCTAAGTTTTAGAATCAGAAAGTAGGTCCATTGGCTTGATTGCAATGAAGCATAATGTCAATCAAGTTGGCAGGGGACAAATCACACGATACCTTGTTATCATATGGTAAGGACCTCGGTTTTGGTCTACAAAGAGAGAACTATTAAATTTTATCAAGGAGTTGAGTTTTATGATATTTTTATTAACATATTTGCTTATTTTTTAAAAGGAGATTCTGGCTGTTGTGTGGAAAATGCATTTTGGCAGGGCAAGTTAAACAAAAAGATTAAGTTAGAAGCTCCTTTAATAGATTCTGGGAATCAAATCAATTTCAAAACATAAAATCATTAGTAAAATGGACAATTAACACATTGACTGCCATGTGAGTTGTATTTAACTCAGGCTAGTTTTGAGACCAGGCCTCGTGAAAAAAAAACCCTGCAGTTGGTTCGTGAAAATCTTACTTGTTGATGTTCTTATTGTTACAGTTAATATTGACAATTTAATTCTAAAAACATGGATTGCATTGCATATAGCTCACACAAAGAAAACAATAAAAAATAAGAAATTGGAAAAGATTGTTTTGTTTTAATAAAACACCACGGCCCCAGGGAAAAATTATTTTTCCAATGTGGCAGTCAATGTGTTAAAAGATAAGATTCTTTTGTGGTTAAGTGTGATGATTGGGTTTTCATGCTTATGCATGAGATGAGCCTTTCTCAAACCTTTTTAGGACATCAGCACATGTATCTGTTTGACATAAAAAAGATGAAAACAAAATATATAAAGGTAAAAGCTAACATTTACAGAGAGATTGATAGCAAATATTAAATATGCAGACTGCAAAAAAAGTCAAAGTCACTAAATGAATTAGTGAATAAAACAAATAATTCATAGGAAATAAATATTAAATAACAAATGGGTTTCTCTTGATTCTTACAGATACAGAGAGAATAACTGGGATACTTTTGGATAGTGTGATTATAGGAAGACATTTCAACTGGGAACTGAACAATTTTGAAAAGCCAGCAATGAAGTGCTTTCCAGAATATTTCACAGACACAGCTATCTGGATGCCTAGGAATAGCCAGAGAATAGCATTATGATGATGGGCAAAAGGTCAGAATATAATTGTGTCCTGAATTAAGGAGCCCCCGAAAAAAAAGTTTAGTTTTTGTCTGGACACCAGGAAATGGATGTCATTTATCAACTATAGTTGTTATGAAGAAGGCTATTAACATAATTGCTGTTATTTTTGCAGGAATGTGATGAACTACAAGAACAGAAGCTGATGTACAGCGATATTCATTCTCCTGGACCAAAAACATTAGTTTCCATCTTGCTGTAGATTATATAAAGCTTTTAAAATATTTTATTAGGTTCTCATGTCTTGTTTATCATATATTTAAATAAAAATACATATTTTGATGGAGTTGCCCATTTGAAAAATAAATTAAAAGGTAGATAACTATAATCAACATCTATAAGTATTTTCTTTTCTCTCAAAGAATCTTGGAAAGATTGCCAATTTTACATGGCAATGTCTTTTGTCTTTTATTATTTATTGTATGAGGGATGGAAGGGTGGGGTTTTACAGAAAAATTAATTCCAAAACTTGCCAAAGCAACTAAAATGAGCTCTCAAGTTTTCTCTGAAACACCATGTAGTAAAGAGCTATCTGAGCAAAACCCTCAGTTGTCAAAGCTCTGTCTCTATGACCCAGAGCTTTTGGATTGACTTCTCCCACTAAAGAATTATGTGATTGTAAGAATAGGGCCCATTGTATGAAAATTGCAAATTATAACATGATTTATCTTTGGATATTATGTATCCATTTGATATAGATATGTATCTGTGAATTACAAATGTTCATGTCTGAGAAAGTCTTTCAAGGAAAAATGTTAAAGAAAAGCTAAAGATGCAACTAACTAAGCACTTTCTGTAACACTGTTAAAGGTGAAGTTCAGAATACAGAGATACAGAGAATGCAGGTAAAAATGGAAAAAAATAGAAGTCCTATCCTGTGCAACCAAAATATAAATGATTCCCTGTTCATTTTCCATTGTGGGATATCGCAAAAAAGAGTGTCCCTCTTTACTCATCTTTTTACTCAAAGTGGCTTTAACTACATTTGTGGTACCCTAACACCTGTAGCTTTTTTTTTTTTTTCTTCAAGGAATTCTATAAATCAAGAACCAATGGAGTTGATGGAGTGTTTCCACAATACTCCCCATCTTTCCTTTTTTCACAGTCTAAGGAAGTAGTTTGGAGTAAGAATTATTGGTAAATGCCACTCAGGGAATCTCTGAGCATCCACCATTATATCTGGTTGACTAGAATTTGATGTGAAGTTTCCTATTAATAATTTAGTTTGAAAACTTTATTTGAAACTTTGAAATTCAGCTCCCAAGTCCTGATGTATTATCAACCTATTCTGAAATAAATTGTAAATATCATAACTCCACAAAAGAACATCATTCTAAAACTCATTAATGACTTCATTATATCAAGTATGTTAGTGGGACACAAATCATGAAGCAAGGTGGTTTGAATATTTTACAAATAATGTTAAATGATCATACCCCTTGAGTTTAACTAAATTCCTTGTTACCATATAAACATCCAAATTCAACACTTTGACTTCATGGTCTTAGTCCTCAGTTTACAGCCTTTTTCTTATATTTAACAGTTAGCCTTTGGGCATCATGAATAAACAGGGAAAGCTTTGCTCCTTTCTCTTCTATATTCTTATCCTATTCAACCATAAGGAGAAAGAAATAGCTGTAAGCAGCCTGATTTTTTATTTACCATCTTAACCTTCTGCAAGACATTTATAAAATATATAATTAATATATAGCTCTTTGTTCTTTTAATAAATATTTTAAGGAGTTAATGTTATCATTTTCCACTTTTTATTTGAAACAACAGCAGTGATGATAACACCAAAAGGTAGCAACATAAAATCTATCTTTAAATAGCTTTCAACGTAAATCATTCATTAAAAAATAGCAAAAGATAATTTATTTCCTACTAGGATGACATTTCTTCTTCTTGCAACATTTTAGGTTAACCCCATTTGTTTTAGTATTAATTTTATTTTGCTTTTCTGTAAGTACTAAAAATGCTCGTAGTATCAGCAGCAATTTGCCACTTAACAAAGCTCCGAGTAACACTGTAGCATGCCACTTGCTAGTAGTGCTGTTTTATCCGAAGGAGATTAATAGGAGGTGCCAAAATCCAATTATGAAGTGGTGGAATTTCAGCACTTAATTCCCAAGTGCTACTATCAACATAAATTCACTGACTGTGTGTTTCCGTAACTGTCTGCCAGGCACTGAAACTGTGACTTAGCATCCCTCATGTGCCTTTCATAACTAATAAGTGACTTCATGGGCTCGATTAGCTTCAAATGATAATGTATAAAATTTTAACTCGTTAGTAAAATGTGTCAACTATAAGATATACTAGTTAGAATATTCGCATAATTTTCTCACCTATCGTGTGCATTTCCTACACATGAAAAGTAATTTGCATTCCCACTTTTTCAGCCTTCTGAGTGGTGTCAGAAAAATTATATATAACATATTTTTGTCTCCACTCTATTATATATTTAAGATTTTTTTTACTATCCTAAGTGAAGGCACTGAAGCCAGCTAAGAATCCCTGCTATACTCACCCAGAGTCAGCTAAATGTTCCACTTCTACTATAGTTATTCTAACTTTTAACACAATTTTTTGGTGTGAAACACTGTCATTGTTTCCTGTCATTTCAAGTGATGACCTTATCTTGTACATCCCAGATCAAAGAGAGACTATCAGCATGAAGTGCCCAATTTCCCAACCCTACATCTAAAAATGTTCTTGAAATAGTATCTATTATTGCCTATGTCCTGACCTTGTCAGATGAGGAATCACACTTTTTCCCCCTGCAAGGATAACCTGTTACCACTGATCTACTCACAGTGCTATTTGTTTTGCATTCTGAGGAAAAGTTATTCAATAGTTAACCACTCTACCTTGACTAGTTCCCTTTCCAATAACTCCTTCTTATCAGTTTTTCATTCCCTGGGTAATTTTCATTCTAAAATAACATCGTTTTCTAAAAAATGTTTATAATATTAAACAATGATACTTTTATTATTATTATTTTAGTAATAATAATAATACAAGTAATCATACCAAACTGCTTCTGTTTCTTCTCCTTTTTATTAATTCACATTTGGTAGATACATATTTCTTCCAAAATTTCACTTTCTGCTAGTATTTTAAAACTGTTAAAAACTTTTTTATTGTGGAATTTCTAAAAGTGGCAGTTTTTCATATGGTAAGAAATACAAAGGACCAAAAGCAGGAAAATCAGACCAATATTACACAACTAACTAGTTCATACCAGAGAAAGGTTCTACTGCCATTTCCTTTTTTTCTGTTTATTTTTAGCAGTTTAACTGTTATTTTATTAGGTCTGATTTTCTTTATGTATACCGTGTTTGAAGTTTAATAACCAGTGCAAATGGGGAAATAAGGAAATGCTGGAAAAATAGTTTATCCTATATGAGGGTTAAAAATAAACTAGGTTGAATGTTTAACTTGGAATTACCCATGGCGTAATTTCTCATAGTTAAGATGTATTAGGGATCTGTAAGTAGACATGGGCTAAGAATGTAACTCCAGGTTAAGAACATCATTTGTGTCCCCCTACATAAAAGTGTATTGTTTTCTAACATGACTGAAAAATTGACTTATCTTGTCATTAAGCAATTTTGTTTGCATCCAAACGTCTTTCATATAATGGAGGATAGAAGTTCATCAAATTTACAAGGAAGATTGTAAGAATGATTCTATGCCTGCTTGCCAAAAAAAGAAAATGTTTGCTCATGTGAAATAATTTCTACGTGAGCAATGAAACTCACTCTCACTGTTATAAATCACAACATAACAGGGACACAAAAATTAGAAATATACAACCTATACTCACCTCTAATTATCTGAGGTTAAAGATATTTTTCAAAAAGAACATGGCAATGATTTAAGTGATACGTGGGCTTAGGATGATTCTGAAGCACTCTATTTTTCTTTTGAATAATATACTGAGGAATGCACCTCATGTGAAGATCATAGACTTCTGTATGCTATAATCAGATGCCACTTCAGTGCTGTAACAATCTTGGTTTTCTTTCTTCAGGTTTAATCAATCTTAGACCCCAACGGATATATTAAACATAGATTCATTGCATGATTTACTCAGAATATAGTGGAAGTAAAAAGGCAATCATGTTACTTATCCTAGAACAGAATGATTTGAGACACGTTTAACATATATAAAATCACTTCATTTTTTTCCGTTTTGTCAGATATGAACAGATCCTCAAGAATAAAATGAATACTTTTAATAAGGTACAAAAACTATACTCAACCCAAATCAGGACTGCATCTAACACTGTGCATGCATTCATACATAATAAAACCTACAATATGCTTGCTGCTTTTCTTTTTTACTTTACAACTAAGTTACATGATATTATTAAGTACCGTAAGTTTAGATAATGCATTGCTTTCATGTTTTTATTTAACACGTTTAGTGATTTCCAATTTAAATGTTACGTAATGAAACAAGTAATGTACAGCCGGCTGTTGAAATACTTCATTATCTTTTAAGTGCAAACTTAACCATGTCTCATGCTTTGACATTTCATAATGAATACTATTCTGCCTGCTTCATAATTTAGAAAATAAAATAACTACCTGAAAGTTTTTCAAATCTACTATACAAAAAAGGCACCTCCAAAATCATCAAACACTTATTCCAAAACCTAAATCTCTTAGCCAGTAATTTTTAAGTTTTATGATTTGATGTAATATGCCATTTTCATAGAATTTTTTTGTTGAAAAAATGATAAAATTTTGATAAATTATTTTCTGAAGAATTACAAAATATTTTTCAGATTGAGAACTTGTCCCCTGTCCTTAGCTCCATTAAGAGAGAAAATATTGCAATGCGTTATGAAAAGAATACTTTATATGTATACTAAGTCTGTCCTCACAGTCATCTAGGCCATAGGTAACTATGTTAAATCTAGTACTATTAGGTCTTGCTGCTAGGATTTTTTTCCATGATAGTGATAATTGGAATGTTGTCTATGCCTTGTTCATAGTTCCTTATTAGCTAATCAGCATCTTAAGACTTAGTACTCTAACTTTTTCTGGTAAAAATCACTTCTAACAATAAGATCCCCATTACTAATTGCAAATGTTCGAGAGAATAACTGACTGTATTTATCCATTTGGGTCCTTCAGCAGAGACTATGGAATTTCTGCTGTGAATTATTAAAATCTGAAATTGTATTATCTTAACACTTAGGATCCTCTGCTGTATCTAACATCAAATCCCTTCTCTCTAATTTAGAGTTTTACAGTTCAGTACTTGTTCTGTCCCTAGTGGGGATGTGTAAATCCAGTTTCATTTCCTTATTTTTCTCCATATTGCAATGGAGAATGCTAGCATTTGTCTAAAATCAAGATATTGGTCATTTACAAAATATACAGGTCACATATTCAAGAAAAATACACTGAAACAGGTCCTTGCCCCTAAAATCTGATAAACTGATAAAACTGATGATATAAATTAGCATTACTAGTTTGGCAATTTTCCTTTAAAAATAAATTTTCTTATTTAAGAATACATTTATACAACTTTTCAAAAATAAAGGAGTTCTCTCAAGACAGCAAGATAGCTTCTATAACCCCTACTTTCTATTTCTATGGTCAACATGTGGTTCTTATCTAAGCAATGCTAAGAATAATAAAATATCTACTTCTATAAAATTAATTTTTCTAAATATTGTCTAAAATAGATGGCCCTTGATGAATAAATACAATTTTAAAATGCCATTCAGAGCAGCAGTTTCATCTTGTGTTATGTAGAGCAGTACGTAATAATGTTCTGTGACTAGTAAATAGATGGCCCTCAACAAAATGTTACCTGTTCGAATACATTGCGGGGAAACACCAAGTTAATCAAAGCTAAATAGATGTCTCTCGGGGAAGATGTCTCTGAGCTTTAAAAATGCTTACGTGTACGTGAATCTTTCAAAGGAGAAAAAAACGTAAGTTTTTAACATACACTTTCCCACAAGAACCCTTTCTGTTTGTATACCTATTAATATTTCTAGGATCTGTGTCACATAACTGAGAAAATGGTGGTGGTCTACAGAATATTTTCCCTCTAGTGGATTAATAATGCGTGACGATATTAATACTTCCTTAGTCTGCTCAGGCTGCTATAACAAAATACCATAAATAAGGAGACTTAAACGACATGTATTTCTCACAGTTCTGAAGGCTGGAAAGCCCAAGATCAAGGGGCAGCAGATTCAGTGCTCAGAGGAGTCTCTTCCTGGCTTACAGATGGATGCTTTTTTGGTACATTCTCACATTACCTTTCCTCAGTGCATATGCCTGGTGCTATCTCTTTTTTCCTTTCCCACCTTATCTTCTTATAAGGACACTAATCTCATCCTGACCTAATCTAAAACTAAGCACCTCAAAAGGCTCCACATCTAGTACCATCACGTTGAGGAATAGGGCTTCAATGACTGAATTTGGTAAGGGGACACAAACAGTCAACCCATAATAATACTCGACATACTTGACCAATTAGCAAGGCCTAATTAGAGAGTAAGGTTTTGAGAACTCCTCTATGTTTCCAAAACTGATTCTCTTATAGATAGTTCTTGGGAGTATGGGGGTGATAGAGTGGAGCGGGGGTAAGGAGTGGAAGAAAATTGGAGTATCTGAAAGTACTACAAGAGAGAGGTACTTTGGCACCAACTATTTTCCAACCAGTGTGGAAATATGTTAATATTTGATGTCCTGAAAACTGGCTGAAAATAAACCTTTATTTTTTCTTAACTGTCTTGGTTGAAAATAAAATATTTGCAAGTTTGTAGGTAGGCACAATTGAAAATCCTTTAACAGGGGTAAATCAAATAATTTCTACCTCAGAAGGAAATGATAACTAGTGAGACATCTGTTCCCATGGCTCAAATGAATAATGTTATATTAACATCAGCCCAAAGCTTCTCTTTGCTATAGTAATTTGTAATGTGCAAATGCATATATATTTTGTGTTATTATTGTTATTTTAAAGAATATTATTTGATTTTTTTCTATATTGTGTTTTTCTCCATCACAAGAATGACCATGAAAGGAAACAAAGTTGCTGCTCCATTAATCCACAGGAATAATACTGCATTGCATATTGCACTAGCATTGCATAAAACATTAACAGAAACAAAAACTAAAAACTACACCCTTAGTGAAGTGTTAAAAAATATCAGTGTGTTGATTTTGTCATATTACTTCACTGTTTATATTAATGAAGCATTAATAATTTTTTCTTGAAATTTTTTATTCAGTTTTAATTTCTAATAAATTTTATATACTAAAATAAGGTTTATTAAATTGAATTACAAAGCAGGATGAATTGTTAGAGTCAGAATTTTCTGTCAGTAGTAATATTTTTATTATAATAGTCCCTAAGAATATATCATTTTATTTATGTAAATTTCTAAGTAAACAACTTTAAAGGAAGATTTTTTTTTTTAGGTACAATAAACACCTTTACACCCTTCGCATCAATTTATCAATATTTTTAAACTAAACTCTAGACTTTATTTGGATTTCACCTGTTTTTTTCCAGTAACATCTGTTTTTCTGTTACAGAATTTTGACCAATATGTCATATTTCATTTAAATATTTTATGTCATTAATGTCTTCTGGCCTGTGACAATTTCTCAGTCTTTTCTTGTTTGTTTTTTTTTTAATGTCTTTGAAAATTTTGAGGTGTTATCCTCAGATTTTTATAGAATGACCCTCAGTATGGGTTTGTCTGATGATTTAGGTTCATTTGATGATTGAAAACGGTTTATGGGTTTTTGGAAAGAACACAACAGAGAGATCTGCCATTTCCCACATATGGATCTGGCCTGAAGATCACTTACCAGAAATAGCAGAAATAATCTCACATATCATATCAAAATATCCTTACTTTCAAAAGAAAGACTTTCTTCTTTTCCTACCATGAATATAGATCCTGGGCTTTACTGTGACCAATTTAGGTGCATTGCCTATAAAGGTAATGGGGTTACAGTGATTTTCAACAAGGTCTATCCTCATTGCTGAGGGTGACTTTAAACTACATTAAAACCTAACCAGCATTATAGTAGCATGGAAGTGAACAAAAGAAGTTGGAGGCCCAGCTAAATAGAACAAAAATTTTAAAATACCCACTCTAAGTTGCCAGACTGGATCATTTTAACCTGATTAGACTGTGAATCTGACACTACAAAGTATTGTGATTTGATTGATGAAAAAAATATGAAAGTTTAAATCTATGAACAAAACAAGATGCAGCCTAAGTTGTGATATTATAAACCAGTGAGAGATAATTCTGGAATTTAGTTAGAATAATATGGAGGATGGTAGACTTAGGAACACTGTACAAAGTATAAAAATACCTTTTAACATGTTGCTGATCTCTAAAGTTTATGATTCAATAATATTTTGTAAATAAATTAATGTTACTAATATTTTCCTTGGGCTATTTATTACTTAAGGTGATGTGATTATTTAAATATTGGAAAGACCCTTAATACATAAAGGAATAGTTAAGATAATAATTTGAAATAGGATTGTAATTTTAGCTCCTGGATATTTAAATCAGAGAGAAGTACAGAGATATAATAGTTCTCATCATCCCGTAAATAGCTGTTGACACAGTTTAATGGGATGTGTCTTGCTTTGCTTTGTCTTCCAGGTTATGTATTTGTGTAGATATGCTAAGCATTTGGTTCTTTTCATGTCAAACTTTTTTTCATAAATGCTTTCTAAAAAGGTGTTAAACTAACTCAGGAAGAGTTTACATATTTTAACTTCTGAGATTCTGAAAACCATTTGACATATACATATTTAACTGTAGTTGCATGGCGTATGGAGTCCAAAGAAAAATAAAATATTTAGCTGCATTAAAAACCTGCATAAAAACTGGATACAAAATGAAAATCCTGAAGGATAGTTTATGATGCTGCCAAAAGCCTAGTGAAATTTTAAGTTAGGTGCATGCACACAGTTATTATTCTGTGCAATGATTATATCCAAACTATGCTTAAATTAGTTTATGCCATAAATACATATTCATATAATAGAACAATTACCCAAAGTTAAAGGAAAAAAATCTAAGATATCCAGATAGCTTTCAATTTAGTTATATTCTTCAGTAATGATGAAATTTGTTGTTCATGCTTATTATTTTTTTAAATGTATAACAGATCTACAGACATGAAAATTTACCTGAGAAAGAAAAGCTTTTGTAACAAGAAAATATAATCTAACAGTAGATCACTAAGTATTTAGTGGAAAATCTAGGGCACAAAGTAGAGAAGGAATGATAAAACACCTTCTGCTTACTCCTAGGCACAAAGTAGGGCAAAACTGCATTGACTTTCACATACGAGATTGTTGGAAAGTCTAGGAAGAAGGAAATAGAGAGAGATTCTTGCAAATGATTTTTTTTCTTTTTCTGAAGTTGAAAAATGATGAGGTACTTGAAGACTTTGCTAGAAATTCAGTTTATATATACAATATTTACAAAAGATCACAGAGAATCTCTAGGTCTGAAAGAAAGTCAGAACTCATTTCTTCCAATGTTTTATTCAATTCTGAATATATTTTATTTGCCTAATTAAATAAGCAAAAGTATAAATGATCTCCAGAACTGTTATATAATCTCCAATATAAAATTTCCTTTGATAGGTAAGGTAATCTTAAGTTCTTGAAGTACGTGTTGTGTAAACAGTATGAGCCGACAGTGGGAACACTTTGTGTCATTTACTGAAATGAGTCACTCACAGCAAGATGTCAATGTTTTTATGGAGACTAGTACTGTGAGTAATTATTGCCTGGCTATAATGCCTTGAAAACATGAAATGCGTCATGTACAACCAAAATTGAAAATTTCATATTCTTTTACAGAATCATTTTAACATTTTCAGCTGATAATAAAATAAACATGAGAGAAGAACAAATAGACACAAAGAAAAATTCTTTAAAATCTTCCAAATGTCAAGTTCACTAGGTCATGCTTAAGAAATTATATTGTTTTATTTTGTTGGTGGGATCGATCTAAGTAGCTCTATAATGAGCCAGTAGATTCCAACTTACAAAGCAAAATATTTTTCTTTTCTTTTCTTTTTTCTTTTCTTTTTTTTTTTTTTTTTTTTTTTTTTTTTTTTTTTTTTTTTTTTTTTTTTTTTTTTTTGCAACAAAGTTTTACTCTGTAACCCCAGGTAGAGTTCAGTGGTGTAATTGTAGCTCACTGCAACTTGAAACTCCTAGGTTCTAGCCATCCTCCTACCCTCAGCCTCCCGAGTAGCTGGGACTACAGGCATGCACCACCACGCCTGGCTAATTTTTTCTATTTTTGGTAGAGATGGGGTCTCACTCTTTCTCAGACTGGTCTAAAACTTCTGAGCTCAAGCTATCCTCCCACCTTGGCCTCCCAGAGTGCTAGGATTACCACTCCCAGCCTAAATATTTTCATAAGTCACATTTTTGTGTTTGTATGTAAAAAACGTGCCCAATATTTTAAAATTTACTAAATGTATTTTATGAAAACCTACCATGAACTCTTTAGGAAGGGTGCATTTACTAATTGCTCTGCATTAGTATCAGATGGCTGAAAACAGCTAATCAATGCTATTCAAAGTATTATTCCCCCAAATAGTAATACTCTTCTAATTAAAACATATTGATATTAATTTAGTTTTATTTTAACCATAGTAAAGTATATTCATTCTTTATGTATTTGCTGAATTACTAATTTATATCTTTTTTAAAAAAGGTCAACATCTTTCATACTTTATATATAATGTTAAGGAAATTTCCTAAAACTAAATAATAAAGCAAAACTGGGTTCAGTGCAGTGGCTCACACCTTCAGTCTCAGCACTTTGGGAGGCCAAGGCAAGAGGATCACTTGAAGCCAGGAGTTTGAGAACAGCCTGGGCAATATAGTGAGACCCACTTTATATAAAACATTTTCTTTAAATTAGCTGGGATGGTGGCACATGCCTAGTCTTAGCTACTCGGCAGACATAAGCAGAAGGATGCCTTGAGCCCAGGAGTTTGAAGTCACAGTGGGCTACAATCACACCACTGCACTCCAGCCTAGGTGACAGAGGGAGACCCTGTCTCTAAAACTAATAAAAAAAAATATAAATAAACAAAAAAATAAAACAAACTAAGTCGTTTGAAAAATTTATTCTCATTGATCTTATTATTGCCTTTTTGAGGAAACATTTGGCTCTGTCATAATCCTGAAATCAAAGTTTTACTATCTTATTTGCTAGTCTAGTGTTTGTTTTCTATATTTAGGAAAAACTGTAAAGAATTTGACCATTTTTTAATCTGCATACTGATCCAACATATATTTGGTTCACACCTATTTTTGCCAAATGTCTTTACTTGCTGTTAGTTCAAGAAGCAAATAGAGTTTCTAGTTTCAAATGACTCAAAGTTAGCAGAACTGACATTGAAAAATGGCAATTACAAGAGAGCATATAAACAAAGTTTCTTTGGGCAAGTTAAGGATTTCCCAAAACCCAGAATATGATTATGGTTATCTTGAAGGCTTTCTGGAGGACTAACATTTTAATTAAAGGATAAGTAACAATAGAAGTTAACCAAAATGAGAGAGATGAGGGAAGACATATCAAGCCATAGGATGGACACTTAATATTAACCAAAGATAAGACATAATATTAATATAAGCAATCAGAGATTTAGAAGTTACTGTATAGAGCTACAATGTAAAAGGCGCATATTGTGCAGGATTTCTTGTCATTTAACCAGAGATTATGCTAACAAAGACTTACGAGGTGTTCTAGGAAATTTTAGCTGTGTATTAAAAGCATAGATACCTACTAAAGTTTCTGGAACTGATATTTGCCATTTCGAATAAGAAGAATGTTAATGGAGAAATAATTGAAGGAAATACTATTATAAAAATGACATTTAGGAGAACATGTTATTATTTAGGTGCAGGATGATGATGAGTTGAGTTTGTTACCAGATAGATACAGAGAATTGGATAATTTGGAGAGAAGAGAAAGACATAGAATCTATGTATCCTAAGAATAGGATGTAGATTCTAGTTTCTATCACAAGATAAGTAATGAATATAGCTATTCACTGAGATATGAAAAAAAAAAAAAGATTTAGGGACCAAGATGAGTAGATCACCTTTATCATCTGTGCTATTCTCGAAGTCACAACTAAGGACCCTTAATTCAAATTCTCTCTTCTCCTTTTTCTGCCTTGTTTTTCTATACCTCTTTTTATTTGCATGTTATCTTTCTTGGTTGATAATTTAAATTTAATATCATGCCTACTTTTTATTGTTTTATCTTTGTAACACGTTTTGATAATTATACAACCTAGTGGATATAATAAAACAATATTCATTTGATGCCATTGCTGGAAAAAGAATAACAAAGTGAATGATCCTGCACATAAAGCTTTCATCTTCAGGCATAATTTTGTCCTATTAAAAAGCAAGAAGAGAAAAGAATATTTATTATTTGATCTTTGTACCCTGGTTATGAAAATCTTATTGCATTGTCTTTTATATTTTCCTTGTTAGAGAATCTTTTATAATTAGTATCCAAAGAAAATGTTAAACACTGCATATTATACAGAGAAAATAATTAGTCATTTGGTAATATTATTAAAGAAAAGTTATAACCCAGCAAAGCAATGCTTTAAATATTCTGGTTGAAAATTATTTTCAACTCAGAATTCTTTGCAAAATATTTTAAAAATTTATACAAAAATTTTCCTACCATGAAGCCTGCCTAGCTCTGCTCTAAAATTATCAGAATCCAACAGCACATAAAACCATTACACCATGATCAAGCGGATTTTATACCAGGGACACAAGGATGGTTCAACAAACACGTATCAATAAATGTGATAGGCTGGGCGCGGTGGCTCACACCTGTAATCTTAGCACTCTGGGAGGCCGAGGCAGGCGCATCGTTTGAGCTCAGGAGTTTGAAACCAGCCTGAGCAAGAGTGAGACCCCGTCTCTACTAAAAATAGAAAGAAATGATCTGGACAACTAAAAATATACATATAGAAAAAATTAGCCGGGCACAGTGGCACATGCCTGTAGTTCCAGCTACTTGGGAGGCTGAGGCAGGAGGATCGCTTGAGCCCAGGAGTTTGAGGTTGCTGTGAGCTAGGCTGATGCCACGGCACTCTAGCCCAGGCAACACAGTGAGACTCTGTCTCAAAAAAAAAAAAAAAATGTGATAAATCACAACAGAATGAAGGACAAAAACCATATGATCATTTTAATAGATGCCAGAAAAAGTATTTCATAAAATTCATCATCACTTCACGGTAAAAACCCTCAACAAACAAGCAATAGAAGAAGCGTACCTCAAAATGGCAAAGGTTGTCTATGGCAAGCCACAGCCAACATTATATTGAAAGAGGAAAATCTGAAAGTATTCCCTCTAAGAAGTGGAAGAAGACAAAGATGCCCACTTTTACCACTCCTCTTCAGCATAGTACTGGAAGTCCTAGCCAGAGCAATCAGGCAAGAGAAAGAAACAAAAGGCTTCCAAATTGGAAAAGTGGAAGTCAAATTATCCCTGTTCACTGATACTATCTTATATCTAGGAAATCCTAAAAACTTAACCGGAAAACTTTTAGATTTCATAAATGGCTTCTGTAAAGTTGTAGGATAGAAAATCAACTTGCAGAAATTAGTAGTGTCTCTATACATCGATAATGATCAACTGGAAAACCAACTCAAGAAGACAATCTCATGTACAATAGCTACAGAAATAAAATACTTAAGAATATATTTAGCCAAGGAGGTAAAAGATCTCTACAAGGAAAACCACAGAACACTTATGAACAAAATTGTAGATAATGTAAACAAATGAAAAAAACATTTCATGCTCATCGATCAGAATAATGTAAGTTTACATAAAATATTTAATTAAGTTACATTAAATATTTAAAATACACTAAAATTCATATGGAACCATAAAAGAGCCTGGATAGCCAAAGCAATCTTAAGCAAAAAGATGCTGGAGGTCTCTTATTACCTGACCTCAAATTTTACTGCAAGGCTAAAGTAACCAAAATAGTATGGTACTGAATTGCCACATGTGGAAGAATAAAACTAGCCCCATATCTTCCACCATATACAAAAATCAACTCAATATGGATGAAGGAATCAAGTATAAGACCTGAAACTATAAAAATACTAAAAGAAATTAAAGGGAAAACTCTTCGGTCTAGGCAAGAATTCATGACTAAAACCTCAAAGGCACAGACAACAAAAACCAAAAAGGCAGATGGAATTTAATTGAACTAAAATGCTTCTGCACAGCAAAAAGAAAAAAAAAAAAAAAATTAACAGAGTAAACAGGTAGCCTGCAGAAGGGGAGAAAATATTTGCAAATGATCCATTCAACAGGGAACTACTATCCAGAATTTATAAGGAACTCAAACAACTCAGCAACAACAATAAAACACACACACACACACACACAAATAAACCCATAAAAAACTGGGAAAATGACATGAATAGAAATTTTAAAAAAGACATACAGGCTGGGCATGGTGGCTCAAGCCTGTAATCCTAGCACTCTGGGAGGCCGAGGCGGGCAGATTGTTTGAGCTCAGGAGTTAGAGACCAGCCTGAGCAACAGCGAGACCCTGTCTCTACTAAAATTAGAAAAAAATTAATCGGACAACTAAAAATATATAGAGAAAAAATAAGCCGAGCATGATGGCACATTCCTGTAGTCCCAGCTACTCAGGAGGCTGAGGCAGAAAGATCATTTGAGCCCAGGAGTTTGAGGTTGCTGTGAGCTAGGCTGACGCCTTGGCACTTTAGCCCGGGGAACAGAGCGAGACTTTGTCTCAAAAAAAAAAAAAAAAAAAAAAAAAAAAAAAAAAAAAAAAAAAAAAAAAAAAAAAAAAAAAAAAAAAAAAAAAAAAAAAAAAAAAAAAAAAAAAAAAAAAAAAAAAAAAAAAAAAAACACACACACACACACACAAATGGCCAAAAAACATACAAAAAAATTCTCAACATCACTAATAATCAGAGAAATGCAAATTAAAACCGCAATGAGATATCACCTCATACCAGTTAGAATGGCTATTATTGAAAAGATGAAAAACTAAGAACTGTTGGCAAGGATGCAGAGAAAAGGCAACACTTACACACTGTTGGTGGGAATGTAAATTAGTATAATACAACCTCCGTGGAAAACGGCATGGGGATTTCTCAAAGAACTAATAAACAGAACTACCATTCCATCTAGCAATCTTGCTACTTGTTATCTACCCAAGGAAGAGAAATTATTTTATCAAAATGATACCTGCACTTGTGTATTTATCACAGCACTATTCACAATACCAAAGATATCGAATCAATCTAACAGTCCACCAGTAAGTGATTAGATAAAGAAAATGCGGCATATATACATACATACATATACAAAATGGAATATTACTTGGACACCAAAAAGAACGAAGTCATGTCTTCTTCAGCAACATGGATGGAAGTGGAGGCCATTATCTTAAGTGAAACAACTCAGAAAGTCAAATACTTCTTGTTCTCATTTATAAATGAGAGCTAAATAATGTGTACATGTGGCCATAGAGTGTGGAATATCAGACAATGGAGACTTAGAAATGTGGGAGAGTGAGAGGGAGGTGAATGGTGAGAAATTATTTAATGGGTACAGTGTATGTTATTCTGGTGATGGATATGCTAAAGCCATGTAACACAATTTTACTTAAACCCTATATATTTGTACAAATTTTAAAAATAAAAAATAAATAAAGCCTGACTACACATCTATTTCACCATGTGTTTTGCAGCAGAAAATAAAATAATTAACCTACAAAAAAATAAAACATTGAATCCAGGAAATGAGATACTTGTTCTACATAGGGTCCTATAGATTTCTACACAGGTGGCAACAATGAGAAATTTGAGGATGAGAGATCAAGGAAGTTTCCGTATGGTAGCTGTGCAGTAGTCCTAGTGATCCAACAAGACCTATCCAAGCTAGTGAACAGACCTTACCGGCTGAGGAGTCTCTGGAGAAAAGACAGAAGAGATATGCTTATGACTATAAAAATGTTATTGATAGCATTAATAGCCGACAGAGAGGTAGAGAAGTTGTGGGAGAAAATAAGATGTTCTCCTAGGCAAATGAAACAAAAAGGAAATTTATTATTTTCAATACATCTGTAAGTTATAACGCAAAATAAAAATAAAGATTAATTGATTAAAATGTAGCTTGCATAGGAGATGTATGTATGATTATTAATGTTTTCCCCCAGTGACATCTCAATAGAATCTCTCCCTTTAGACTCTGCAGAAGGTAGTTATTTGGATTTGGCCTCAACCCGTCTCTGGTAACCAGGTTCTGTGGTGTAACTTTCCTCTTCCACTCCTCAAACACAAATGTCAGGACTTGACATGTATATCTGATCTAAGAAAGTAAACTTCCTTTTTTTCCTCAGAATTTGATTAAGTCCCAGAGAAATTAGAATTAAGTCTTGCATCAAATCAATGGCAGAACTTCACAGTTCTATAGCTGTATCTCATTGAATTCCTATTTTTTAAAAATTTGCTTCTCTTCCATAATACTGTTTATTCACTCATGTTGGATTATAGAAGGTACATCAGAATTCTTCCAATGCACTCTCACCTTTGCTAAAAATTTGTGAAAGTTCTAGACAGTAATATGTAGAATTGCCCCTTTTAGAGGATTGTACCTAATTACTAATCCTTTTCTGTGCCTTGCCCTTATGCTAAACTAGGTGAATTTTGTTATTTTCACATGGGAACAGATGAAATAGTTATTGCAGAAAATTTTCTGTTTTAAATACTATGCAGGCTGCAAATTCTCGTGTAGACTCATCAATTGTCTCTTTCATTCCCTAGAAAATGTTGTTCCTAATTTACTAATACACTTCTCTGTGCGATGTCAGAAATAATAGAATTTATATTACTTTCAATAATAAGTATTCTAAAGAAAACATGCAATAATAATTCAATATCCATAAATGACATTTTCTCCACATAAGGCAATGTGGTGATAGTAATTGTTAATAACTATTTCTAGTTTTTGTAGAAAAACTAATGAGAAGAGCAGTAATCAAAACAAAGCTCCTAAGCCAAGGAACAGTTTTGCTAATATACGAGTTCTTGAATATCATTAATCTCAGAGGCAATAATAAGGATTTGACTTCAAGTATACCAGGAACCACTACCTGAGGAATACATAAATATGTAGTTTCATCTTATAACATTTCTTGGATTTCAGGCTGATAACAATGTACACTGTTTAGAAATACATCTTTTTAATTTATTATTATAGACTTGGCACATAAAATCAGTTATAAATACAAATACAGTCAAGTATAATATCCTTCCTTGTATTTCTGGTTTTTAAATATTAATAGTAAAATCTAGTCCCTAATAAAATTCATTTATGTTTTATAATCAGTTTGTTTGTATCTAAATGAGGCATTTGATTTTTCTTAACCATGCACTGAATAGAGTTGTGTAAACCAATTTTGATCCATTTAACTATTTAAAAAAATACTGATTACTTTAAAATGTATTCAACACATTAAAACTTTATTTAGCCAATTGCCTTAATGAAATTTCAAAGCAATATATTCTATAGGTATTTAAAAATTTTAAATCTGATGAGTAAAATAATTAGATTCTATTTCCTAAATATTGTTAACATAGAGCTAACAGCAAAATTTGCAAAATTTGTGAAGTTAAAATAAACACACTAAATCAATCTGGTGATTCAATTTTTGAATATGGTTCTTACAGTACATCTATACTAAGTAAAAATATGTAGAAATAATAGATGTAAGTTATATTGATATAAATATTTAAATTAAATATATGTTTAATGTATTTGTGCATATTTCTTGTATCTAAATATATATATATAATTATTTTTTGTCCATGACATTAGTATTTCTGTTCAAGTTCAACTTATCTAGTAGTAGAAACAAAACCAGGAAAAGAAGGTAGTCTTCACTTCCAAAGAAAGTCAGCTACTTTAGCTATGTCTTGGAGGCTTTAATAATAATAATCATATTGATAATTCTTGATCTGCCATACAAAACAAACAAAATAGCTATTAGTCAAGAGTGTAGATAAAAGGAAATACCAAAAAATAATTTAAAAAGAGACATGTATGAAATAAATTACAGTACATATAGGAAATATAAGAAATCAAATAGCAATATCATAATTTAAAATACAGTTATAACAGTAATTATATTAAATATAAATGTTATAGAAATTCCACTGAAAAGGTTAAGATCATGAGAATAAATAAAAACATGAGGACCAAATATTACGCCATACAGAAGAATCTCACTGTAAATGTTGACACATTAAAAGTAAAAGGATGGGAAAGCTATTCTGTGGAAACAATAAGCATAACACTAGAGTGGTAAGATCATAAAAAGAAACTTTAGGACAATTAAAGGCGTCCGGTCAAGATAGATACAAAACTATAATGAGAGGTACAGTTTTCTGTACCTCTCTACCACATTCATCCTATTCTCTACTCTATCTTAGCCACAATTCAAGGGTAACTTTTACAATGCAGGATGATTCATTGAGGTAAACTGCATTTAATGGCTGAGATTAATGTGTGTGTTGGTCCACTGGGGAGTAGGAAAAAGTTCAAAATTTAGATGCATATGAATTATCTTCTATAATATTAGAAGAATGCTGATTTATATACATGAACCATAATATACTATCTATATTGGTGCTTGCCAACATTTTACCAAAGACAGAATGTAAATCTTCCCATGCCAATATGCATTCTTTAATGAAATAATTTTAAAAGACTAAATGGATTTCATTATAAATTTACCTAATATTTAATAGAAGCATGCTTAGGCTGTTTCTTGTATCAAACCTGGAAACAACCCTAGAATAAAAATCTTAAGACATCTATCTCTATACAAATCTTATATTATTTTTTTAGAATAAATTATGGGACTAGAATTATAGGTTGAAAAAGTATGAATATTTTAGGAGTTTTGAAAGATACGTATTTTTTACAGCTTTGCTATCTGAATATTATCTATTGTTTTCAAACTATGACTATCAAAATGGTACAATAAATAATATCTTGTAAAGATTTTATTACTCTGTTTTGCCTACTAGTAAATTTGATTATTTTTGCATAAACATATCAGCCAATCTGTGAATTGCTATTTCATGCTCAATTTTCTATTTAATGTTTTAATAAATTTTCCATTCAGGACTTTGGTTACTTGTTAGCATACATTATCTTATAAGTCTGTTTGTACTTCATTTATAATGCAAATAGTATCCCATTTATTTCTGCCATTTAATTTTGTTTCTGTGTTGACAAAAGCGTTTGAAAAACATAATAAACAATCAAGATCACTTATATAGCATGTAATTTTTTAGAAGGTTTTCTACAATACAGGAACACATTTAAAATATACATTTTTTTAAAAAAGTAGGCTAAGTTTTGAGAAATTTGGGTACATGGTATTCTCAATGTTTTACTAGTTAACCACTTTTTGAATAATCCATTCTTTCAAAAATGATTCACAAGCCACTTTCACTCTTTATATTTAGAAAGGAGATGGATTTTATGTTAGTGTCTGTCAGTCTGTTTATTCATTCCAACACCAATAATATAACTTTCATTTATAATAGATTTATGGTACATATCAATACCTAATATTAAAATTATTATATTTTTTAAAAATGTATGGTCATTTCCTATAGATAAATATTAAAATCATTGTTTAAAATTAAACAAAACAAAATAAAACATATCAGGTGTTGTATAGTTATATAAACTTTACAAATAAATTTGGGGAAATTGCCATGGTAACAAATATTTATTCTTTCAACCATGTGAAAATCACCATGCATTCAAGTTTCCTTCATGCCTCTCATTACATTTTTGTAATATTCTTCACTTACATATTACAGATATCTTGTTAAGTAGAGTCTCTTGATTTCATATTAATATTTGTATTGATATTATCAATGACAAAATTTTTCTCAATATATTTTTAACTTTTTATTCACTTTACATTGGTCTAGTATGTAGAAAAGTACAATGTTTATATTAGCTTAGTCACAACTTTCCATTTGATATTTTTTGGATTCCCAAATTAAAACCACAGTGTTTAAAAACATTCAAAGTGCCTTTTCTTTTTCTTTATTTATATTTCCTTCATTTTTTCTTATCTAATTTCTATTCTACAACGATATTAAGTGTGGTAAAATCAGGTCTCTCTGAGCTGGTATTAGTGGGAACCATAGTTTGTGGCATTTTATATAGTAAAAAGTACAATAGTGGTAATAGACATATATATTAGTAGCAATTACTAATAAGAACAATTATGACTGAAATCTGATTGTGTCTCAGAAGCTGTTTCTTGTTTCTACAATTTAGGTACAATTAATATATTTTTAATGTTTAAAAAAATTAAGGCAAAAAAAGTAAATTACCTGTCCATGATGATATCATTATTAATTTGAAGAGTTTGTGTCAGCCTTGAGTCCCTTGTCTTTCTTCATCCCTTACACACTAGGGTTGGAGATGAATACCACAATATCACAGAGTATGGGTTAAGCAATATATTCATAACTTATTAGAAAAAGAACTCATGAGTGTTTAATTCTTCTGTTATTACTCAGGAAATCATAACAGGGTCAGGAAGTTCTGCTGGATTTCAGGGTGTTTTTCTGTTCTAGTGGAAGTGCTCCAATTCCCATTGTTCTTAATTTTTATAGGGAAAGTTTGGAAAAGCAGTTTAGTTAATAAGAAAAGGTGCAGACTCTCTGACTTTGTATAATATGGATTGGGGAGTCAAATATTTAGAGAAGTTATCTGAGAACTTCAGCTACTCTGCACTTGGTAACCTTGGGGGCTGTGGATTGTTGCATTCTATCATGCTTTAAAGATAGGGGAAGTTGAAGGTGGGGATTTGGGTGGCAAGCAACCAGTTTTAACAAAAGTTAAACTTTGCCTCTCAAAAGGAGATGTTCCTCAGGATCCAACCGGTTTGCTTTCCAGGTAAACAAAATGGATTACTAAGGGGGAAATTCTGCTTATGGCATTTCTAATGGAATTTGAAACCAGGAAATCCAGTCTTTGATTCACTAGAATCTAGTTGAAAAGTCAAAATATAATAGCTGATAGATGACAGAACCCTTTGCCTGATTACTGTGGGATCCTGACTTTGATAAATGTGATATGAAGGGAGATATAGCAGAATGGTCAAGGCCCAATCGTTAATTCTAGACCACATATGTTCAATTTACATTTCTCCAGCCACCATGCATTACTTTTTCCCTGTTTCTTTCACTGTAAAAGGAAGATTTTGATAGAACTTAACTATTAAGATTATTATGAAAATTAAACTTACAAACAGTACCTGCCTCATAATAAAGCAGAGCTAACAATTAGAATGTTAACTCTTATTGTATTATAAATACATTGGGCTATTGGCTAGGAATAGATATATTATGGTTTAATTATTTGTTATTATACTTCTATAAATAATGACATATAAAATAATTTATTTCACTATTGATGTTGAATTATATCAAATGCAATTTTAGTATCCTGTGGACTAACCATTTCTTACTCTCATTTTGCCTATTATTTAAGATTTTAATAAGTAACAGATATTCTCTATTAGAGCTATGGTCATACCTTATCTGACAGTTATTTACTAATAGTACATTACTCATATTTATGTTGCTAAATTTGATATTTAAATTTCAATTTTTTCATTTGTGTTCATAAGTGAGATTTTTCCTTTTTATACCATGTTTGTCAAGATTTTTCTTGAAAACATGCTAACTTTTTGAAATTATGTGAAAAGAACACTTTTTCCTAGGTCTTCCAAAGCTTTGGGACTGTTTAAAACCTGTAAGAATCTCAGATATTTCTGGATTAATAGCATCATTTAGTTTGGAAAATACATGTATCTGTATAATAGTACTAACCAACAGCCTATTTACCATGATTCTAAATGGGGATGTTGTATCTGTTTTACACATATACTGAACTCCTTCATCATATTCCTAAATGTGTCAAAACATAGCAAAATATCTAATAAAGACAAAATTCGCATTGGGATGTAAAATGCTTAAAACATTACTTCCAGGTATCAAACTGTTTGGAATTATATCTTTCCTTACATTGAAATTATTTTTGTTATTCTTTTTCTTTTATTCTCCATCTTTTTATCAAGACCTTCTCAAAATTTAGAGATCCCTTTTTAAAACACTAAACAACAGTAACAAAAAAGGCTAAGTATGAAAGTACCTAAAGAAACACATTCAAGACAAGTATGCAGTGGCGAAGAATGATTCAAACTGAATAGGAGGCTCTGATTCCTGTCTCCCAGTTTCAGGAAAAAGTCAGACATGTATCCTTGTTGTTGATGTTTGATATGTTTTTCAAAACATCTACTAGTGAACTTGATATTCTACAGTAATATTTGAAATGTAGGTTAAATGTTCCTACTTGTTTTTGTTTGCTTAAAACAATATATTAAGTTTGGGGAAATTTGGTTAAAAACCATTGTATTATAAAATATTTGAATTCTATAATGTCACTCTCCTGAAAAAATATTATATGTGGGAAGTGTCTGCAAGGAATGATGATTTGACATATGAATGCTGATGGATTAATAGATGAAATTACCTATTATATATTGCATATTGGGAAACAAGATTTTTTTTTTTTTCAGAATATATTTCAGTGAGGATCTAATGCAAAGTTTTGAGCCCTCTACCTCGAAGAGTATATTCTCCATATACTATTGTTTCCATAACCGTCAGCACAGTCTGTTCCTAGGCTATCCTACTCAAGACCCTATGGGTCAGAGCCTCATGCATAATTCCAAGAGTATGCAGTTTCAAAAAGCACCATAATGATCTAGTTTATTTTAAATGTGCTTAGTAAAGACTATACTGAGCAAAGACTCCCTTTCATTTTTCTTTGAAAGTCATCTGCAAAATGTATTAGTAATACTACCTTCATACACTTGAGGTGAGGATTAAGTTAATAATGTATTATCTTGACATCAAGACCTGAGAAAGGTGTTATCATAAAAGACAAAATGCAAAAAATAAATCTGTCATGAACATAGACATAAAAGTCTTGAACGTATTAGCAAATAAAATCCAACAATATATAAAAAGAAATACTTTTTTACTAAGTTGGTTTTAGCCCATAAATGCCACTTGGGTTTAAGGAAAATCAGTGTGATTCACTACATAAACACAAAGAAAATGGAGGAAAGCATGTAATTACCTCAAAAAAAAAAAAATCTATACTCATTTTTGATGCAGAAAAAAAATTCACTAAATTCAACATCTATTAATGAGAAAAATACTCTGAAAACCAGAAATAGAAAGGAACTTTTTAAAAAATGATAAAGAGCATCAGCAAAACCATCTAAAGGTAACTTCATACTTAATGTTGAGAGGCTAAATGGTTCCCTCCTGAGATCATAAACAAGACAAAAAATTTCCAGTCTCACCACTTCTACTTAAGAATATACTAGAAGTTGAATCTATTTAAGCAAGAAGAATGAATAAAAAGCACAGGGATTGCAAAAGTAAAAAAACAAACAAAAAAACCTCAAAACTTGTCTTTATTCCCAGACAACATGATTATGTACATATAAAACCCAAAAGGATTTACCAAAAATCTACCAGAATCAGCAGAAAATTAGCAATGTTGAAGAATAGAACATATGAAAAAATCAACTCTATTTCTATATACTACCAATAAACAAGTGGAAAATTGAAATTTAAAAAGGTAGTGCTTCTAAGTAAAATAAAATACTCAGTTATAGATAAAACAAAAAATGTTTAAAATTTGTACATTGAAATTCATTAAGAAAACATAAACAAGTGGAGGGATATACTGCAGGTATTTAGAGCAACATTTTATTTTTTTAATTTTTAAACTTTTATTTTTAATTGTTAGGGATATATTAATAGTTATACATACTTATAGCACACATGGGATATTTGGATACAGGTCTACAAAGCGTAATCCTCAAATTATGGTAATTGGGGTATCCCTCATCGCAAGCATTTATCAATTCTTTGTGTTAAGAACATTCCAATTTTATTCTTTTAGTAATTTTGAAATATGCAATAATTTATTGTTAACTATAGTCACCCTGTTGTGCTAATGAACCTAGATCTTATTCCCTCTATCTAACTGTCAATGGAAAAAAAAGCCAGACTCTGTAAAATAATTTAAAGAGGCTTATTCTGAGCCAAATTTAGGGACCATGGTCTGGAGCCATGCCCAAGAAGCCTTGAGCAAGTGGACTCACCGTGGTTAGGTTACAGTTTGGTTTTATGTTAATACATTCCAGGGAGAGAGGAATTACATGTAAAGTTATAAATCAATACATGGAAGGTGTACATTGGTTTGGCCCGAAAAGGTGGAATATCTCAAAGTGGGGGCTTTCAGGTTACAGGTGGGTTTAAAGACCCTTTGATTTGCAATTGGTTAAAGAAATATGAAACTTTGTCTAAAGGCTTGGAATGTTTTAAATTAAGATAAGGAAGTCTGTTAATCAGAGATAAGCCTGGTAGGCCAAATACCCAGACTAAAGCGATTTGTTATGTAAATTGAGGACCTACTGGTTTGTCTTGCATAGCCTTAGACCTGTTAATGAGTTACAAAGGATATCTCCAAGAAGGGAGGGGGGCATGATTAGGCATGTCTGACCTTCCTTCTCATGGCTAGTAACTCAGTTTTAGGGTATCCTCTTGGCCAAGACAGGGTCCATTCAGTCAGCTAGGCGGGGAGCCTTAAGATTTTATTTTAGTTCATATAACTGTATTTTTATGCCCACATTTTTTCAAATATGATACATAGTTCAAATTGGTATAGAGTTTCCATGCAATCCCATCAAAATCCCAGCTTTATTGGCTTCAGGTGGAAATGCAGGTTTTAATTCCCCAAAAAGGGTGAGGGTGTTTTAAAGAGACAATTGGCAAATCATTTTACCCTTTTCTTTAGGCTGTTCCCTCTGTTGTAACTCTGCATAGAGTCACATTGACCATAAGGCTGATAAGACTGCGTTGAGGATCAGTGGGTGTCATATCACAGATAAAATATCTTAGTTAAAGAGAAATGTCCTGTCACCTGAAAGAAGGGATGGAGATATCTTTTTAGGTCGCCATTCTCTGATGCCTAGATCAAATACTCACAGTATTTCTGGCGATAACCAGAGTGCTGATTTGAAGGCTTTCAAGGCAATGCCTCTCCCTTATTTATTTATTTTGTTTTGTTCAAACATAACTAATGACAGAAAACAACACAGTAGAAAATCAGAGGTTGTAAATTTTAGTGCCCTGTTTATATTTCACGAAATGTTGCCCCACAAGGAAAGAATCAACTATTCATAGAAAATGAATAGTAAATCACAAACCCTAGTGGAAATTAAAATTCCCCTCCCCCTACCTTCCCCTGGCACTTTAAAATAAAAATATATGGACTCCACTCCACATCAACTTAATTGGAATCTTCATCTTCAATGTCGAAGAAAATTCTTCATTATCCAAAACCAGTACTTAAGACATGCCAGGAAGGTGTTTTAACACGGCCTAAAATGCTGTTAATCACACTTTTTTTACAGGTGGATGTTGGGAGGAACAAGAAACATATAGCCTGAGGCTTTTCTTTTAATTACCCTGGTCTTAAATTTGATAACTGTGCTTAAGCTTTATAAGAAACTAGAGGTCTTATCTCTTCAAGTATTTTTCCTTTTTAGGCTCTAAAAAAGTTTCTGGCTTCTTCCCTGCTTTAATTCCTAATCTTTTTTCTAGTCTTACCCCAAAAAGAAAAATTACAAAAATTTTGTTCCTGCCTATGCTACTTTTTCTTCCTTCCCCTCCTCCTACTTTTTCTCCTCCCGTTCCTCCTTCTTGAAGGCTGCTGAAGTTTTTATGTTCATTTATTTTGGTGTGTGTTTTTTTCTTTTTTCTTTTCAACTAATTTTATAATACTAGCAAAATTACAAGCCATTACAGTCCTTAGCCCTGCTTCCCCTGAAGTTAGTGTCTTATACAACACAGCACAATTATCAAGAACAACAAATATCAGTACAATATGATAAAGTAAACTATGAACACTATGCAAATTTTACCAATTTTTCCTCTAGTGTTCTTTTTTGTTTGTTTCAGGATCCTAACCAAGACCTTACATTAAAATCAGTTGTTATTTTCTCTGCATTGCCTTCCAGATGGTAGCAATTCCATATCCTTTCCTTGTCTTTCAAGACCTTGGCACTTTTGATGAGTACTGATCAGTTATTTTGTAAGTGGACCTCAATTTATATTTTTCTATGTTTACACATGATTAGAATTAGGTTAGGGCTGTGTGTCAAGAATGGCACAACAATAATATTTGTCTTTCTCAGTGCATGATATCAAATGGCCCATGACGCTGATATGCCTTATTAGTGTCGATATTAACCTTGACTGCTTGGCTGCATTGATGTCTTCTGGCTTTCTTCACTGTAAAGTGGCTATCTTCCCTTCTGCATTTTATGTCTTAGAGGAGAAACTCTGAGAATAGGGAAATCTTGTTTCTCTTCAAACTTTCAGCAATGCATTCTTCTTGATTTTACTAGTGCTATAAATTTAATATTTAAAATGAAACATTTTCTTTCTGCAATTTTAGTTACATTTTGCAATGGCAAAATACATGCATGGGTATTCGAATTTCCAATCTAAACTGGTGGAGGATATCTAACGGTTTAGTGATGTTTAACTTTGATGGCGATGAAAGATAAAGAAGGCATCAGTTTATGAACTAAGGAACTTCCTACAGAATATTACTAAAAAATTTTTTCCCTATGTAAAAGAGAATTTCTAAAAAAGTCATGCTTTATTGAACTTTTGAATAGTGAAAATAGTTTGGTTTAAAATAAATAAAAATTAAAAAGAATTTTGTAGTCAGTACAAGCCAGCCTGAGACAAAGTTTTATTTTTGCTTGCAATTGGCATTTGTCTCCCTAGGTAGCATAATGCAATTGAACGTGTAGTAATTAGAATTTCTCAGCAAGTCTTAGAGGAAAATAAAATAAAAGAGGCAAACCATTACTTCAGATATAAAAGTCTGGGAAAAACAGACTGGTCAAACATAGTCCAGCTTCTGATGCCCTAATTCATTTCCTGTATTTTCTAGCTAGGTAATAGTGAGCCCAAACTAATTTTAAGGAGAAAAAAAAATTTTTTTTTAAACAGTGTTTGTATTAGCTTGCAAAAGTGAATGTCCCCAAGTCAGGAAACAATGTACACAACCTAGTATGAAATATATGTTGTGGATAGCTGTGATTACTTCTCGGATGTGACCTTCCTGATACACACATGCAGATGTATTCATTTAGATCTAATTTTAGAACTTAAATTTCCCTTCTTTGATACTTATCACATATCATTCAAAAACAAATTATTTTAAGTTCTGCTTTCTACACTGAAGTCTCTATCACTGACTTTCATCTGTTATTTCATTGTTTCATAACATTTTATTGGCTTTATCATGTAGATTAGCATGTGGATGCATCTTGTCCTCAATTTCTGGCTAGTTGTTTTATTTATCTATTTTGTCCCTTATTTATATTAAGTTGCTTGATATGCAATAAAATAGATTTCTGATTCTTAACAGCCATTGGATAATTTCACCTGTATTAATATTAATAGAAGCTTTAAATGTTAGTTGATTAGATATTTATATTGATAATGCTAAAAGTAAGAAAAAAACTCATAATATACTCTTTGTTTTTTCTATTTCACTCTAATTCAGGAATATGAATCTTTTATGTATAGATCATATTAATATTGACATTGCAAGTAGCTTCTTTTTGGACCATTTATATTTCAGAATTAACTGTAAACTTTTATGAATAAGTTTATGGACCAAAGTTAAAAAAATTGGATACATAAATATTAGGCATAACCTTATGAAATTGTCAATTAAGTAGACAAAATGTATTTAATATCATATAATTCAAGTTAAAAATTATTTGACTGAAATCAAATTAATTTCAAATAGAGTATGATTTTATGCTTGAGTAATGTAATTTGATAAAATGGTGGAAATACTAAGAATTCCTCCAATGTTATTTTAGTCAGAAATAGGGAAGCACACTGGGATCTCCTTTAGACATATTCTGCTTCACACTCTGCCTGGTACAAGTGTGAGATGACAAAAGTAAAGATATTTACGCATGGTGGAGATAGTACCATTCAGGGGACTTCAAGTTAGCACTCTGTCTAAAGCTAAATCTAAGTTAATTGCACAAAGAATGAATATAAATGCAATGTATGTAGGAACTTAAAATTCAGGATAGTACTGTAAACGAGGGTATTACAATTTGAGAGATAATAAAGCTAATACAAGAAACCAAAAGCACAGTAGACACTGTGATAGATTTACAGAAAGGAGACAATAATAGTCGTTCAATTTTGTTTATTTGGTTTCTTTTTTTCACAGCTACAAAATCAAATTAGTCTATGGATTTTTTATTTGAGTAGTCATATAATGATATATAGCATAAAATATGATTTGTATAGAAATATAGACGTATAACACAAACAATAAATTTACTAAATTTCCAGAGACTTATATCACTGAGACTTTTTTGTGTGAAATCTACAAATTCAGTGTTATGTATTTAGAAGTGTACATAATTTAAGTACATGTGACTGTACTTATAGAATGTGTTACTATATAGCCAATTTTCTTTGACATTACAATTTCTAAAAGCTACTTGCCTAAAATCAAATAATCGAACACTTAAGAAAGAAGGTCAAATGTAAAACAGTGTTTTTTTATTTCTTCCTTGGCTGGCCAGCTCAGTCTTTCTCATATTTAATTTAAAACATTGTTAGTGCGGGATATTTTCCTTCTTTCCAGCTGCATTGTTGACTTCACTTAGTGTCAGACAGAGTCTCTCATCAGCAACACTAAAAGTCTTAGAGGATGCATTTTAAAACAAAAGAACTAATTACTGTTGAACATGAAGTGACTGTTTGGGTTCTTTCACGTACAATATTTTTTGAACAAAATCTGGTTAGTTTCATTCTCTTTGGTTATATTTTGAACCAAGAATACACTCTCAAAGGAGTATACAAATCTAAGCTGGGTGCCACACTGGAGTTTGAACCTATTTAAGACATTAAAAGCTTGAAAGTTACCAAAGTTTTATTTTATTTTTTAAAAAAATCTTATAAATGTTAAGATGCCTTTTCTTTTTCTCCATAGATAAAATCTGACAGGGAAATTTTTCTTTGCTCCTTGCCCTATATAGATGTTCCATTTTATCTTCCGTTTGTGTGCCACAGTTTGCCAACCCCTGTGGTACAGGACAGACATTGAGGATTTCGTTTTTATTTATCTGTAGTCACTGACTGAAACAAAGTTCTTTCAGGCATTTTATGACAGAAATGATGTTGTTGAATTAAAAAATAAAGTGCTATCCATGTGAATAAATCTTTAAATTTGGTTTTATTCTTAGGCCAAATACTAAATTCCAATTCATCCCCTCCTGCACTTCCTCAATAAAGAGAGAAGAACCAGATTAATAAATATTTAAAGCAATGAATTTGTCATTTACCTGATAAAGTCTCAGGTCAGACAAGATTTAATCGTATGATCTATTTATCTGTCAATAGTAGCATAAATTTAATTTTCTGAAAACAGGTGTAATTTTTTTTTCAGAATTAACTTTTCCTTTTATAAAACTGTTTTTATAAATCCCCATAATTAGTACCCCCTGAAATGATAAAATGTCACAAGCTTTCATTTCCTTCATGAGTACCTATCTCATCTCTTCTGTGACTACATGGAATGACTTTAAAAGCGTTGGTTTAAAGAGGTATGAAAAATATGAACCCTATGGTTTCTAAAAACATTCCCGCTCAGTGCAGACAAAGGCTGGGTGTGGTGGCTCATGCTGATAATCTTAGAACTTTGGGAGGCCAAAGCAGGAGTATCACTGGCCAGGAGTTCAAGAGTAGCCTGGCAACACCACTGTGCTCCAGCCTGGGCAACAGCACAAGACCTTGTCTCAAACAAACAAAAAAAAAGCAGAGAGAGAAAGAAAAATCATCATTTTTTTTTATAAACCATAAAGAAAATAACTGAAATGCTAGATCTGATAACAAATTTAGTATTTAGCAATTATGCAACATCAAGAAATCTACTTTCTTCTTTTTCCTCCTCTTCTTCTTCCTTCTCCTCCTCCTTCTTCCCTGTTCTTCTTCTTTTCTTTCTTAAGTAATGTTAATGATAATACATAACTCATTGAGTTTTTCACAGGATTAAAATAGTATATTTATCAATATTCTTGACCCGCGTTAAACAATTTAATAAACTATAGCTATTTTTTTGAGGTCTGATCTTACATATTTGTTACTCCTTAAAATTTTTATTTTTGACTGGACTCAGAAGTAGAAACTCTGAGAGAGAACAGCCTGAGTCTCCTGGCACTCTGTTTCTGGCATTTTCCTTGGCCTCCTTCATTCTCTTGGCCAAAAGTTTAGCATGCTAAGTGATCTCTTTCTTATTTTCTTTGCTCACACAATTTCTTTGGAGCAATATGCCAGTGTTTGTGTTGCAGGACATGTGGTGTAACAAAATGCTGAATCTTGGGTGCTTTGGTTCTAGGTCTCTTCCCTTCTTTCTTCAAGGGCTTTCTTACAACATATCGGCAAACATCATCTTCTTTAGAGATGTTTGAGGTTCTAGCTCTTTTGGGCCCCATGGGGCATGTCAGCATCAGTCAGTCTAGGAATGTCATTCTCTCCTTTTTTATAAGAATCTAGTTGATACAGTTAAGATTGGCATCCTCAGTGCAACCAGAAACAAATTTGGGTTTTCTTTTTCTAGTTCTTCTAGATCAGATCTATAAAAGGAATGCCCTTTACTCAGTAGCAGGCAGATATGCCCATAGATCAAGATACCCTGCTTCCTGGGGAAACCTTGTTTGTTGTTCCCACCACTGATTTGGACCACATAACCCTTTCATTCTTTACCCAGAGCATCAGTAGCAACTTCCACGGCCATATGTTTCCCATAAAAAGTAAAAGGTTTGCTTTCATAGTCCATTTCAATGAGCTTCTGGCAGCCAGTTGCTAGGAAGGAGATATTTAGCTTCATAATGATGCAGCCCATCATCTCTGAGGAACAAGAAGAAAGAACTATAGCTAACTTTAGAAAAATATGTAACACTCACTATGCGGACCAGACTAAGTTTCTAAATAGGAAGTTTAATATTGGGAGCAACAGATAAAAATGATATCTGTGTAAATAATGAGATTAAATTTGTGCTTTGTGGAATGAATGGAATTTGTATAGATGTAAATAAAAATGATGTGAGAGAATTCAAAGTTGGAGTGAAATAAAAAATTCAAGCTAGTCATAGATGGCTTACTTACCATGCTGATGACAAACACAAATAGCATGAGATAGCTAATGTCTAACAGTAATTAAAATGATAAATGAATTTAATAAGAGTTAAGGGAAAACTTAGGGAAGGACTTGCAAGTAAAATATCATATTTTATGCTTTATAACACTGCATTAAGTAAATGAAATTTTTGAAACAGAAGAATTACAGCAGGCAGTGGAAAACAGAATGGAAGAATGGATGAGAATGGAAATAGGGAGACTACCTTAGAGCAGGTACAGGAACAAATTAAGTTTAAACTGTTAGGTCTCTGGATCCAAGTTCATGATGAGCAAATAGAAAAGGAAAGTGAGCCCAAGCTCCATGCTGGAATAAAACAAGATATAATTTTATGGCATACTCTTAAGGTTTAAATATAAGGAACTGAAACAATGTAATGCAGTGAAAATAAATGGTTCGTGTTTCAGCTCTGACATTTATCTGCTGTGTGCCTTGACAGGGCAAGGTAAATAACTTACCAAAGTGTAGTTCCCTTCTCTATACAATGTATATGACATGCTACAGATAGGATAATATCTACTGAAGTGATTACAGGGAAGAATATATATAAAACTTAGCATGGCACCTGGCTACTGTATGAATTTAATAAATGACACTAGCATTATGAACATTAAGGAGAAAACATAATGCAAGATGTCTTCAAGACCCTTGTCTGCATGAATTGGGAGTCTGGATTATAGTTCACAGGACTGTCATGGAGATACTGTTATGGGGTGGGGTAGGTAGAGGAAAATTATAGTACAATACAGTATGTATCTGGTTTGTGGCTATGCGCTCCATCCAAGTGGAATTAGAGCAAAACTGATAAGAGCACATAGTTCCTACTAAAGAAGTGATTTTGCTTTCCTTTTAGTTATTGGTTTTCAAATTCCATTATTCTGTTTTGTTTTAATGTGTTTTATTTTTCCCTAGTGGTAATAATGGTCTGATACAACACAAGCAATTTAAGTCCAGCCTATTAATAATACAGAGCATGTTATACCACGTGGGACTCTGACCAAATTCCCCAACTCTGCTTGCCCACAGAGATTATATTCATAAGCATTTCTTCAGCCATTATCCAAATAACAAATGAGAAGTAAACTTTTATATAAACATAGTTTGAAAGCAGGTGGTGTTTTGATTATTTGCATTTGAACATTCTAATGAAGCCATGAGAAATGAATAGATGGTAATTTATTGAAAGAAATGAAAAGAGAGTTTTTAGCTGAAACCTCAGGGTGAGAAGAATGCTTCATGAAATCACCAAGTATAAAATTTAAATTCTCCTGCTGAGTTAAATATGCCTTGACAATGTCAACGAACTTGGAGAAAAATGACAAATTACTATTATATGCTCAAGTTTCTGAAAGTCATGCTGTTTGCTATTGTAAATATTGCAAGATACCACTGAAAAGTATATTTTATATTTATCCTCATTTTTGTGCAAAATATTTTGCCTTTTCCATTGCTATAAAATACAGCTGAGTTCATAAAATATAAAGATTATTAAATTTTTCCCCTGTTAGAGGAAATAGTAGTATGTAGCAGAGTTCTAACTTTAAATTTTATTTCATAATTCTAATCTCAGTTACTATCTACAAAAGCCACAAACTCCCTTATCCTTCATATGACTACAAATATGTATGTTAACTTTTTGAAAATGTTTTTACTCTTATTGCTGAATATGCAGTTATAGAGTCCAGTAAAAGTGGAAACTGTCCAATTATACCAGAAAGTTTTTTTATTTCTACTGAAAATAAAGCTACCAGAGGACGAGGAAAAAATAATTGACAAGTAACATGCAAAATAAAACAACAGAAATTGAAAATGTCCTCCTCTCTAATTATAACACTGAAAGAAATGTTCTTGTTTAAAATTTTGAAGCCTATGGAAGTTATTTCTATTTTTATACATAAAAGTATTTTTGATCAGCATAATGTTAAAATAAAACAAAGAATAGTCAGAACTGTATTATATGAATTGATAATTATTATGTACTAACTTTTAAATGATAGAGGTAGAATAATTACTGAATTTATGGCTAGTTGCAGATTTATCTTAATAAGAACAATAATTTTGATGTATGATAATGTTTAATGCTGCCGTCATTTAATACTGATTCCTAAAATAGAAAATTGGCTCCATAATTTATTGCTTTCTCTCTCTGATCCTCTTGCCAAATCAGTCACCAGTTACTATTAATAAAATCCGGCAATATCTCTTAAAATTGGTCACTCTTCTCCATCATTCACACCCCTGCTTTAATGTAGGCTTCTACAGTAATCTTCCTTCATTTGAACTATCATGTTTCATTTTCACCGAACTTTTCCTCTTAATAAATCCTAAAAACAGCTTGTAGAATTATTTTCTTAAAAAGAAAGCAATCATTTACTCCATTATTCATGAACTGATTTTGTTTATGCAATTCAAAGGGTATAAAATCTATTTTGTTAATTTGGCCTTCCCTATCTTGACCAAACTATTCTCCAATATCCTGCAAGTTCATCAGTTCCCACAGATCACACTGAATGTCACATTATCCCAGACTTTTTCATAATTCAGTGTCCTTATACATTATATTATTACTTCTGCCAGAAATGATAACATCTTTTCTTTAACAGGTCCATTAACAAAATTCTACAAGTCCTTCCAGACTTGGTTCAAGTTTTGCCGTCACAGTGAAACTTTCCCTGATGTCTTCAGAAAAATTTGATTTCTCAATCTTTGATATGTTCGTAACAATTCATTCTTAACTCTAGTAAAATTTTACACATTTTGATTACATTAATTTGTTACGGCCCTTGCTTTCTAAAATGAACTATGAGGCCTCTAAGAGACTGATACACAAAGACAGATTCACAGGAGAGCTTGGGAACTTGTATGAAATGCAGATTCTCTGGCTCCACTCAAAACTTCTGACTCAAAACTTGCATTTTTAACACATGTGGTTATCATGTATACTAAAGTTTAAAAAACACTGCTATAGAAAAACTATATATATATATGCACGTGTGTGTGTGTGTGTGTGTGTGTGTGTGTGTGTGTGTGTGTATTTCCACCTATCCTTTTTTGGGCCAATTATAAAAGCTTAATTAAAATTTACAGAATGAAGAAAATTTTAAGTTTGAATGTACTGCTATGAATTTCACTAATGAAGCTGATTGTATTACTTTGAATTGCTGGTTATGGACTAGTGAACTCTAGGCTGTGAGCCACTCCTTTGCCTAAACTCACTGAAGAGAATTTTAGAAAAACTCAAGCCGCTCTTCTGTTCTACATGGGCAATGAAATAGCAGGGTTAGTTGCAAGAGAATATGCAGAATAGAGATTCAGAATCAATGCAAGTTCATTTCATTTAAGATAATAATATTCCTCAGTAGATCATAATAGAAACTCATTTTACATTACACTTTTGTAAGAGTGAAGAAACATGTCCCTGTGGGATGCAGGTTAAAAAATAAAAGATAATTTTTTTTTTATTTCAGAATATCACGGATGTTAAAAGATAATTAATAAAACCACTCTGTATGGCCTTTCAAAAATACCACTAGTTGCCAGTACTAAATGCTGTTCTCTCCACTGCTTTAAAAATTGGATCCTTAGCACTGTGGGACTATTAGTTGTTGATGAAAGGATTAATGGCTTCACATATTTCTTCTGTAAGTGGGGGTTGGAATAGAAAATTAATAAGTTGAAACTTTTCCACTCTTGGTACATGGATATAGTCCAGAGAATAAATGTTTTGCTTTATTTATATGATCTTTAGATATGACATATCAAGTTGAAATTATGCCCTTTAATACTGACTCTATTCACATTTCTATCTCTTAGATAATGAAAATATCACACAATTAAAATATCTTGAGTCTGTCTCATTGTGAATTGGCCAAGAGGCAGTGAATCTGCCAAAAAACAAGTTGAACAGCTGTGAAGATGCCAACACAATCGAGTACTCCATCTCTACATATTTCTAAATATGGCAATTTATTGGACACTTATGGGCATGGAATGACAATGGGGTCAATTCAACCATAAGGCAGTGCTGAGACACCTTCATTATGACCTTGCCCTGGCATAAGTTATGTCTTAATAAATGCATATCTAGTCACAGACTGTGCAGATACAAAAAGAGAGCAAGCATAAGATATGAAACATGATGCCCATCTTTCAGATAATCATTCTAGAAATATCATTTAATCAATTAAGTAAAAATAGAAATATTTCTTTTTATTTGAGAAATACCATATTTTATGCACAAAATGAATATTTCAAATTAAAAATTAAAAAGAAACAGATTAGATATAATACATTTTATCTCCTCAAATACCCTTTATCACTGTGCATTTCTTACTTTATTCTGTTCATTTTCAAATCTAGGCAAATTCAAGATATCAAAATTCACTTGTCTTTAGGCACAATGATGACCATGTAACCAAATGAAAGCCATCATACTTCAGAGATCTACTTGGTTTCTAATCTCCACCATTGCCCTCCAGATTTTTCCTTCAAAGACAAAACTGTTGATTAAGTCTTTTCCATAAGATTATTCCAACTTTCCCTTTAAATTTCTTGGTCTTGTCAAATACTCCATAGCGCAAACTGAGTTTCATACCAGGATGGGACAATTCTTGGGTCATGCTCCAAAAAGTCATCTATAAGTCAGAAATAAAAATGTGTACTTATTAATTGATACTTTCAATAAAATACATTTAGCACTATACACCAAACACTATGCCACAATTTGAATATTTCCTTTCCCCCAAAATCAAAAATTGTATATAGTAATGAGAGTTTCAGCACTAGCCAAAAAAAGGCTATTTATCTCAATGAAGTTGTGCCATTGTTTCATTGAAGGTTTCCCATTTAGTTTTTTTTTTTTTCATTCATGGAAGGGTTAGTCATGTAATTAAGGAAGATAAAAGAAGTGCTAGCATTTACTAACCATGTGCTATATGCTGGCTTATTTAAATATGGTAGGCCAATTACATGTACAACTCTGAAGCAAACTGAACATTTTCCAAAACAAAGCATTGTCTTCTCTCTTCATTTATTGGACTGGATTCAACTGGCCTACCTCTTCATTAAAATTAGCTCCCTTCAAATGCAAAATAAATGATCCCTTAGTTAATTTTGAGTACAACAATAACAATGTTTTAGTCAACAATGAATTGCATATATGATTGTGGTCCTATAAGATTATAATGAAACTGAAACATTCAAGCCTAGTGATGTCATAGCTATCACCATGTCACAGCACAACAGATTACTAATACATCTGTGGTAATGCCTGTGTAAGCAAACCTAATGTGCTCCCAGTTATATAAAAGTATAACACACACAATTATGTATAGTTCATAATACTTGATAATAATAATACATGAACATGTTACTGTTTTATGTATTCATTATACTATATTTTTATTGTTAGAACGTACCTCTATTTTTTTAATGAAAAAAATGTTAACTGTTAAACATTGTCTGGCGGGTCCTTCGGGATGTATTCCAGAGGAAGGCATTATTATCACAGTAGATGATAGCTCCAGTGTGTCATTGTCCCTGAAGACTTGGTAAAACAAGATGTGAAGGTGGAAAACAAATATTGATGATCCTGACCCCATGTAGGCTAGGTTAACATGTGAGAATTTGTGTCTTAGTTTTTAACAAAAAAAAAAAAAGAAAAAGTAAAGAAAGAAAAAAATAGGAAAAAAGGAAGAATAAAGCTATAGGGATAATATTTTTGTACAACTATACTATGTGTTTGTGTTTTAAGCAAAGTAATGTTACAAAAGAGTCAACAAGTTAAAGAATAAAATAAAGTGTATAAAGTAAAAAAGTAGCAATAAGCTAAGTTTAATCTATTATTAATGAAAGAAAAATATTTTATACATTTAGTATAGCATCAATGTACAGTGTTTATAAAGTCTATACAGTAGTATACAGTAATGACCTACACCTTCTCATTTACTCATTCCATACTTACTGACTCACCCAGAGCAACTTCCTGTCCTGCAAGCTCCAGACATGATAAGTGCACTCTACAGACATGCCATTTTTAATTTTTATGCTATATTTTTACTTTACTTTTTCTATGTTTAGATATGTTTACATACACAAATATTGTGTTACAATTGCCTACAGTATTCAGTACACTGACATGCTGTATAGGTTTATAGACTAGGAGCAGTAGGCTGTACCATATGGCCTAAGTACGTCATAGGTATACTGTATAGTTTTGTGTAAGTACACTCTATGTTTGTGCAATGATGAAATTGCCTAATGAAACATTTTCAGAAAGTATCCTAATCATTAAGCAACACATAACTGTACTTGGAATAATTTAAAAATAAACAACCTTCTTAATTTGAGTAAAAGATAAATATGGAAATGATGACATTACCAAAACCTCAATTTCCTTTTTTGAATTTCTAAACCCATTGAAGTGCGAGTGCTCATAAAATAAGAAAGGCTTTTAAATGTTACTGTTTTTATCCTTAATTTTGTACTTAAAAATACTTTTTCAAGTAAAATGAAGATAGGGGATTGGTAGACATAAGAAAAAGGAAGAAAGAAATGAAAAAGAAAGCAAGCAGGCAAGCATGCATTTTACAAACTTCAGATAAAACTGAAGGAAAAGGATCACATTTATTCAATAGATACTATATACACTTTTAACATCTGTATATTACTTACTATCAAACAAAGTGTTTTAGTACAACATAGATACACTAAAATTATAAGCAGATACCAAATAAGTAATTTTTATAAATATGCCAAGAAAACTGGGTAAGGATGTATAGCCATATTTCAATAACACACAGTCATTGAAATTGATGATCGAGGACACATTTTAATCTTCCAAATTCTGGTTTAACGATTTGCTTAAATCGTTTTTTTTTTTCCCCAAATAAATAACATTATATTCAATCTCTGGCACTAATTTTAGAAGCATACCATAAAGAACATATTTTTTTTGTTTGTTTGTTTGTTTGTTTGTTTGTTTGTTTTGAGACAGAGTCTTACTCTTTTGCCTGGGCTAGAGTGAGTGCCGTGGCATCAGCCTAGCTCAGAGCAACCTTAAACTCCTGGGTTCAAGTGATCCTTCTGCCTCAGCCTCCTGAGTAACTGGGACTACAGGCATGCGCCACCATGCCCGGCTAATTTTTTCTATATATTTTTAGTTGTCCGATTACTTTCTTTCTAATTTTAGTAGAGACGGGGTCTCACTCTTGCTCAGGCTGGTCTCGAACTCCTGAGCTCAAACAATCCGCCCACCTCGGCCTCCCAGAGTGCTAGGATTACAGGGGTGAGCCACCGCGCCCGGCCCATATGTTTAAATTATTGTGCAATTCAAAACTTTAGTACTTTTTCTACTATGTAAAGAAACAAATGGTATTAGATTATAATCAAATGTCCTCAAAGTTAAATGATAGTTTGGCACTTTTATTGCATAATTGCCTTACAGTTACACTTCCACAGTATTTTGAAGTTACAAATTTATTATTTATGTCAAGCAAATCCAAATTAGAAGGTAAGACCATCCTTGGAAACCGTTATTAAATCCTCCACCATATAATTAAAGGGAAATGAGTCAGTTTACCTTAACTCTTACCTATATTTTGGGTGTGTGTAAAGGGCTCAAAAGGAGACTAAAATCAGGGTTCTTTAAAATGTCTTATTAATATTTTCAAATGATTTATGCCAAAAAAGAGGGAAATGGTAATGAAATATAGATATGATTATTAGTTGTGAAAGGTTAGTAGCATATTAATGTGCATTTTGATCTAGACTAACAGGAAAAACACCGTAATACATAATAAAAGTATTTTTAAAGTATTTTCCAACTTTCTAATGACAATGTCAAAGAAGTTGATTATATTTACCAGTTTACCTCAGTAACATTGATAAAAAAAATTGCTATGCAAGTATTTGTGTATTTTCTAAATAAAAAGTAGAGAAAATTGAAATTTAAACAATTTTTTTTATTTTAAATATCACATTCTTTCCATTTTTCCATTTGATTCAGAATTCAGATAAAGGGAAGAGCAACCCTTGTGCCCAACACATCCACTTGCACACTCTCTCTCTCTCTCACACTCTCTCTCTCACACACACACACCCATACGGTAAAGGGAGAAATGGGGGTAGATTTCTTTCCTCTCAGCCATAAGGCCAGGCCTGGGTGTAATAGCATATGTATTATGAAAAAGGGAAGCTAAACTGTAAGTTCTAGAGTGGAAATTTGCTCTTACATTTTTTTCAACTGTTTGTGCTAGGGACTGCCATTTATTTTGAAAGAGCCATTGGCTCTAGAATTAGAGAGGCATCTGCAGTAGGAATTCACATGCTATCTATCTAAGGCTTATTGCAGTCCACGTCCTGAGAGATGACATAAAAGCTCATTTCAGCAGAGTAGTGATTAATGAAGATTATACAACTTTCTGAAGCTTCCTTTCTTCTAAACAATTGAGAACATGAGCATTGTGAAAGTCATGCACATGGTGAGGAATGATGACATCATTCAAAGGGATCAAGGAGATGTGATTAGAAAACAAACAAAAAAAGCAAACCAAAAATCACATTTCAGAAATTACTCTGTGTTGAAAAAAATGCCACAATTTAGTCCACATAAATTGATCATTAACCTTCTCTGCTTATGGCCAAAAAACAAAAATAAACAAAAACCAAATGTGATGGTTAATTGCATGTTTCATCTTGACTGGGTAATGCTTTACCCAGATAGCTGGTGAAAAATTATTTCTGGGTGTTTCTGTGAGGATGCTTCCAGAAGAGATTGACATTTGAAGCACTAGATTGAATAAAGAAGATTCGCCCTCAGCATTGTGGGGTAGGGATCACCCAATCTATTGAAGGAGGAACATAATAACACGGTGGAGAAAAGGTGAATGAATTTTCATTCTCTCTTCTTGAACTGCAACATCCATCTTCTCCTGCCCTGAGATAGCAGAGCTCCTGTTTCATGGACCCTCACCCACCAGGGTTCACACTAGCAGCTCGCCTGTTTCTTGGGCTATCAGAATCAGACTAAGTTATACCACCAGCTTTCCTGGCTCTCTGGTTTGCAGAGGGCATATCATGACACTATTTGTCCTCCATAATCACGTGATGCAATCCCCATAGCAAATTTCCTCTTATATATCTCTAGCTATGTATCTATCATACATCTATCCATCTATATCCTACTGGTTCTGATTCTCTGGAGAACTCTGACTAACACAACAAACAGTAGATAAGTTGATATGGGAAAACAGCCAATAATTCTCCATGTCATATAGACTGATCTTCAGAGACATAGTTGAAATTTCATATATGTGAACGGTACTAGAAATTTCAACTTGAAGTTCTGCAACTGAGATCAAAAGAAAAATCAAGATTTTTGAAACTCTTTACAAAAATGGAAATAAAGGAGATAACTGAAACAAAAACAGATATGCTAATTCTGGTCTAAAACTGGCACTAATATAGTTTGTATAGTTATTCAAGGTAATAAAGTAACAATGCTTCATTTCATTTTTGTGAGGTTCAGGTTGGTTTATGATCATTAAGCCAAGCACACATACACATGTACATGCATATGCACACACACACACACACACACACACACACACCCCTTCCTAAAAACAACCCCCCTCAAAGAAACAAACATTATACTATCTATTCAGAGTTTAAATTCAATTTTGGACAAGATAGATAATACCATTACAGTTACACTCAAACGTAGATGGACAAATCCAGAATAGAAGGTCTTTTGCTTAATTACCAAAAGATTCCAAATACAGCAGTGGACTAAGTCATGACAGGACTTACATAACAGATAGATGCGGTTTAACTTGAAATCACTAAAGCTCTTATGAGAGATGAAACAGCCTTATAAAAAAGGAAGAGTAAAGATTATGCAGAATGAGTAATCTTTCATTATTTTTTACCTTATTTCCTAACTTCACCATAAGTGAAATTACAAATTCACAAATCTCTCTACTTGAGTTTCTAGATCTAAGTAGAAAATGGGTTACAAGTGTTTAAACAGTTTATCATCCTTATCTGGTATGGATTAGTGGAACTATGTTGTCCAGCTCTACCAATTAGTTCAGTAATCTAATGTGTTGTCCTTTCATTTAAAGTCCTAATTAAGTGATTCTATGATCCTTAGTTTCTAGGTTACAGGAAGCTTCTTTTCTATCCCCATTAATGCCTCCCTGCACAATCCTACCAACTCCTAGAAAAACACAGGATTTCAGAGTATAACCCAGGGGAGTGATTAAGTTTAAGTACCTTGATTCATTAAGCGAAAACTAGAGAGGCTGATTATTGAGCTATGTTGTCGTATTCATTGGTGTTATTGCTGCTTTATAGACCTCAATTAACTGCATCAGTTCCCTGAAAGGTCCTGTTTTCCTTTCCATAGAATTCTTCTACCACTCAGTGATGTTGTTGCCAGAATTATGGTATCCAGCTGGCTAAGGAAAGATGTTTTTCTTGTACCGAGTGTTGTGACAGCTGAGACTTGTAGCCTGACCATGTGGCCCTGGTCTCTGCAGAGTACTGTAGACTACGAAATCTGCTTTTTCAGCAGAAACTATATCTATTGTTAAAGATATTGTGGGAATCAATGATTGTCATCATCACCTCAAATTTGTTAGTGATTCATGATGGTATGTGTGTCCGGAAGGAAGGTGAGGCAGGCTAGTAGAAGCCAGTCTTTCCCAAATATCCTCTGCAGGATGCCCACATGAGCATTCTAGCTCCCTTTGATTCCTATTCAGACTAGACCTTCTTGTACCAGCTCTCTATGATGGAAGCTTTTTCATAATTTTAATTCGCAGTTTTCCAAAGTGGCAGGATATGGGACAGTCTAGCATCACAAATGCACTTACTTTCAAAATCTATCTTGTTACATCTACTGTGATCAAATACTGTCAATACACTTTTAGGTTGCACCATATATTCTCATGTTGTGTAGTCACAACATGATGAGTTTATGAGAGACATCCTTTAAATCTCAGATGAAAGAATGTGAGCCTCACTCCCTTCTCTCCCAGAAAACCTATAATGTGTTGTCAGATTATCAACTTGGGGCCTTCAATTGGCCCATAGGTATGGATATAGGTGGAAGATGATTATATCAGCCTGTAACCAAAATTATTTATTTATTTATTTATTTATTTTACTTCTGGATTTATTTTTACTTAGGTTTTTTTCTTGAGGTAAAATATGCATAACTTAAATTTATCATTTTAACCGTATTTAAGTGTACAATTCAGTGGCATTAAATACATTCATTCACATTGTTGTACAACCGGAGCCATGCTCTATTTTCAGAACTTTTTCAACATCCGGATGGAAACTCTACCCGTTAAATAATTATTCACTGTTCTACTTTTTGTCTCTATGAATTTGCCTATTCTAAATACCTCACATAAGTGGAATCATACAATATTTGTTCTTCTGCATCTGGCTTATGTTACTTAGCCTAAAGTTTTCAAGGTTCATATATGTAGCGTGTATCAAAAGTTAATTCCTTTTTATAGCTGAATAATATTCCATTGTATGGATATATTACATTTTGTTTCTCCATTCATCTGGTGATGGAAACTTGGGTTGTTCTTTTTGGAAATTGTAAATAATGTCGCTATAAACAAATGTCTATCTGAGTCCCTGTTTTCAGTTCTTTTGGATATTTACCTAGGAGTGGAATTGTTTAGTCACACGGTAAGTCTATGTTTAATTTCTTTCTTTTGTTTTTTAGACAGAGTCTCATCTGTTGCCCAGGCTGGAGTGCAGTGGTGTAATCACAGCTCACTGCAACCTCCAACTCTTGGGCTCAAGTGATCCTCCTGGCTCAGCCTCCTGAGTAACTAGGACTTCAGGCACATGCCACTGTAATAGCTAATATTTTAAAATTTCTCTTAGAGTGGAGTCTCGCTATGTTTCCCAGGCTGGTCTTGAACGCCTGGCCTCAAGTGATTCTCCCACCTCGGATTCCCAAAGTGCTGGTATTACAAGTGTGAGCCACCATGCCAAGCCCATGATTAACTTTTAGAAGAACCAACGATGTTTTTCCCAGTGGATGCACTATTTATAAGTTCCCACAAACAGTACCTCGGGTTTCCAATTTCTCTACATCTTTGCCAACACTTGCTATTTTTATTATTATTACTGTTATTGTTTTTGACAATAGCCATTACTAGTGGGTGTGAAGTAGTATCTTATTATGGTTTTCATTTGTATTTCCCTAATAAATAGTGAGGTAGAGCATCTTTTCATGAACTTATTGTACGTCTGTATACCTTCTTTGGAGACAATTTTCATGCTTTCACCAGAACAATGTTTCTTAACCTACGGAAATTTCTCTGTCTTTAGATTGCATTTGGCAATGTCTGGAACCATTTTTGCTTGTTACAACTGGGGAATACTATTGGCATCTGCTGGCTAAAGGGCAGGGATTCTGCTAAAACCCCTAAAATGAACTAGGCAGTCTCACACAGCAAAGAATTATGCAGGCCAAAATACCATTAGTGCCAGGGGTGAGAAATATTGCTTTATACATTTTTCTGTATACATGCAGCTTACTGTTTTCACTCCCAGACGCCATCCAGCTTGGATTTCCTGATACTAAGATTTTGCAGCCTTGTTGACAAATTGTCAAATGCTTAAGCACAATCACATAAAATTTCCTTGAATTAGAGTTTATAAGCAAGATTTCATTATAAATGAAATTAAAAGCTAAGAAACACGTTTACTCAAAAGCATGATACTTTTTTTTTCAAATCAAAGTTAGGCTAAAATAGTAAGTTAGAAAAATACAGATATATTAATGGAAAACATTAAATTGTGCCAAATTAATTGTAAGTTAGAGCTTGGAGATGATTTAACACATTGACTACCACACTAGAAAAAAAACATTTTTTTCCTTGGGGCCATGTTTTTTTATTACAAAAATACAATAAAACTTCAAAAACAAAATAATCCTTTGTAATTTAATGAAAAATCTTTTTTTTTAAATTTTTTTCTGTGCATGAGTTATATACAACTTGAAAAATAGTTCTCATGGCTCCCACGGTGAAGAGACATGTAAGTTACATATACTTCACAAGGCCCCAGGCTCACAACTAGGGTGAGTTAAATACAACTCACATGGCAGTTAATGTGTTAAAGATACAAAATGTGACTTTGTGTACGTTTGTGTTTTACTGATTGGAAGAAATATATCAAAATGTTACAATAGTTAATACTGAGTATTTGGAGTATGAATAACAATTATTATTTTTATTACTTTCACAGTTGGAAAAATAGTAAAGTAGCATCACTTAATAACATTTTTAAACAGAATATAGATTCTAAAATATGAAGCACACATGCAATAAAATAATTTACGCTGAAGATAATCTTGCAGTTTGGCACAGAGAGAACAGTCATTTCTCTGCAGTACTGTGCAGTTTATATACCTAAATGGAAAACTAATAACCTTTTTTTTAAAAATATTTCAATATTTATCTTTCATTGCCAATTAATAAATTAACTTTCTTATTTACATTTTTATGTATGAGTTATGCTACTGTGTATCACACCTGGAGGTACGTTAAGGTTTTTTTTTTTTTTG
>RJWJ010007246.1:42831-58906 GCA_004363605.1 Indri indri | reverse complement strand
GGAGTAATGCTGGCCTCATAAAATGAGTTCAAAAGTTTTTCCTGTTCTTCAATTTTCTGGAGAGTTTGTGTAGAATTCGTATTATTTATTCCTTAAATGTCAATATAATTAGCCAGTGAAGCCACCTGAGCTTGGAGTTTTCTTTGTGGGAAAGTTTTAAAATAGAAATTCAATTTATGTAATAGATACATAGCTATTTAGGCTATCTATTTCTTCTTGAATGAGCTTTGGCAGATTATGTCTTTCAAGGAATTTGTGCATTTCATCTCAGTATTCGATTTATTGTTATAAAGTTCATAATATTCCCTTATTGCCTTTTTAATATCTGTAGATTCTGTAATTATGTCATTTCTATCATTCCTAATATTTATAATTTGTGTCTTCTCATTTTTCACTTGCTCTCACTCTTGCTCTGGCTCTTGATCTCTTCTTCTGATCTGACTGACTAGATTTTCTCAAAGAACCATGTTTGGTTTTATTCATTTTTTTTCTATTATTTTTCCGTTTTCTATTTTATTGATTTTTGCTCTAAGCTTTATTATTGCATTTCTTCAGCTTAATTGGATTTCATTTGCTCTTCTTTTTATAGTTTCTTAGAATGTAATTTGAGGTCATTGGTTTGAGACGTCCTTCTTTTCTAATGTAGGCATTTTAGTGCTATCAATTTCCCTCTAAGTACTGCTTTAGCTGCATCCCACAAATTTTGATATTTTGTGCTTACAGTTTCATTCAGTTCAAAAGACTTTTTAATTTCCCTTTTGACTATTCCTTTGACCCTTTGGTTATTTAGAAGTGTGTTATGTAATTCTGAAATATTTGGGGGAATTTTCCAGATATTATTGTATTATTGAGAGGTAATTTAGTTCCATTGTAGCCAGAGAACATTGTGTGACTTGAATTCTTTGGAATTTATTGACACTTGTTTTATGGCTCAGAATCCTGGTAAATGTCCCATGTGCACTTGAATGTTTATTCTGCTACTGTCGAGTGAGTATAAATGTCAATTAGGTCAACTTGGTTAGTGTTGTTCAGGTCTTCTATATCCTTACTTATTTTCTGTCTCCTTTTTCCATCAGTTATTTAGAGAGAGATGATGAAATATCATACTCTCATTATAGATGTGTCTGTTTCTCCTCATTGTTTGATTGACTTTTGCTTCATGTATTTTGAAGTTTATTATTAGATGTGTAAATATTTAGAATTATTATTCCTCTTTTTTTTTCTTCTTTTATTTAAGAGATGGGTCTTGCTTGCTCTGTTGCCCAGGCTGAAGTGCAGTGGCACCATCATAGCTCACTGTAGCCTCGAACTCCTGTGCTCAAGCAATCCTCATACCTCAGCCTCCTGAGCAGCTAGGACTACAGGGACGCACCACCATGCCCAGTTGATTTTTCTTATTTTTTTTGTAGAGGCAGTGTCTCACTGTGTTGCCTAGGCTGCTTTCAGACTCCTGGCCTCAAGCAGTCCTCCTGTGTCAGCCTCCGAAAGTACTGGGATTATAGGCGTAAGCCACAGCACCTGGCCTTGTTATTCCTCTTGATGAATTGACCCTTTTATCATTATGGTATAATCCTCTTTATCATTGGTAATAGTCTTTGCTCTGAAGTCTGTTTTGTCTGATTTTTTTTTTTTTTTTTTTTTTGGAGACAGAGTCTCACTCTCTTGCCTGGGGTGAGTGCCGTGGCATCAGCCTAGCTCACAGCAACCTCAAACTCCTGGGCTTGAGCAATCCTACTGTCTCAGCCTCCCGAGTAGCTGGGACTACAGGCATGCGCCACCATGCCCGGCTAATTTTTTCTGTGTATATTTTTAGCTGTCCAATTAATTTCTTTCTATTTTGGTAGAGACGGGGTCTCGCTCTTGCTCAGGCTGGTCTCGAACTCCTGAGCTCAGGACGATCCGCCCGCCTCAGCCTCCCAGAGTGCTAGGATTACAGGCGTGAGCCACCGCGCCCGGCAGTTTTGTCTGATATTAACATAGTCACTTAAGCTTTATTTTTATTGGGGTTAGCATGATGTATCTTTTCTATTATTTACTTTTAACTTATTTGTGTTTTTATATTTAAAGTGAATTTCTTATAGACTGCATATAGATGGGTTGCTTTTTATCCAGTCTGACAATCTAGTTAATTGGAGTTAGGACACTTACATTTAATGTGATTATTGATGTGATTGGATTTAAATCTACCAACTTAGTATTTGTTTTCTATTTGTTCCATGTGTTCTTTGTCCATTTTTTCTGTTTTATACCTTCTTTTGAATTAATTTTTTTATTCTGTTTTACCCCTTTGTTGGCTTATTAATTATAGTAGCCAGAATAATGGTCCCTAAGGATGTAAACGTCCTAATCCCAGGAACCTGTTAATATGTTATGTTACTTGGCAAAGAGGAATTAAGGTTGCAGATGGCATAAAGTTTGCTAATCAGCTGACCTTAAAATGGGAAGATTTTATCTTCTGTTATCCTATATTATCCAGGTAGGCCCAATGTAAACACAAAGGTCCTTAAAAGTGGAAGATGTAACTATGGAAGAAAGACCCAGAGAGATATAATGTTGCTTGTTTTACAGATGGGGGAAGGGGGACCATGAGCCATGGAAGGTGGGTGGCCTCTAGAAGCTAGAAAAGATAGGGAAATGGATTCCTCCCCTAAAGCCTCCAGAAAGGAACACAGCCCTGCCAAACCCTTGATTTTAACCCAGTGAGATCTGTGTTGGATTCCTATCCTACAGAAGTGTAAGAGAATAAGTTTGTATTGTTTAAGCCACTAAGTTTGTGGTAATCTGTTATAGCAGTGATAAAAAAAATTTAATACATAGTTGTAATGCTTTGTTGTGTAGTTTTAGTGCTATAGAGTTCATAGTATACATCTTTAGCTTATCAAAACTACCTTTAGTGATATTATTTTACTTTCGTTTTTGAAAAATATTTTCACCGTTTAAATAAATCTAAGCTGGTAGTTTTCCTTTTTGCTTTCAGTACTTTAAAGTATTGTACCTATGTCTTCTAGCTTGTATTATTGTATTTCAGTTGAGAAATTGTAATTTTTATCTTTGTTCTCTATTTGTGATGTGTCTTTTTCTCTGGCTGCTTATAAGATTTCTTCTTTATCACTGTTTTAAACAATTTGATTAAGTTGTTCCTTCATATAGTTTTATGTTTCATGTGCTTAGGGTTTGTTGAACTTCTCTAATCTGGATTAGAATGTGAGTTTATAGTTTTCATCAAATTTGGAAAATTATTGATCATTATTTTTTCAACTATTTTTCTGTCCCCCTCCCTCTGAGAACTGAAGTTATAAGCATATTTAGCCACTTGAATTTGTTTTATGGTTTGCTGATGCTCTCTTCATTTATTTTCAGTCTTTTTCCTCACTACTTGAAGAATAAATTATATAAGTAGTGCTTAGGCAAGTGTTTCATTTTGAATGGTTTCTGTTGAAATTCCTCAAGTTTACTAATCTTTTATTCTGCATTGTCTAATCTGCCATTAAATCCCTATATTTTTCATCTCCTACATCTCATACATATCTGTCTTCAGAAGTTTGATCTGGATTTTTTTAATGTCTTTTATGTCTCTGCTTAATATGTTCAGTCTTTTGCATAACTTCTTGAACATATGGAATGCAATCATAATAATTATTTTATCCTTATCTACCAGTTCTGTCATCTCTTATTTCTGAATCAGTTTTAATTGATTGATATTTTTCCCATCACAGATTTATTTTCCTGCTTCTTTATATGTCTGGTTATTTTTGATTGGGTGCCAGACATTGTAAATTTTACCTAGTGAGGTGCTGGCTATTTTTTTTTTATCACCGTGGGTATTCTTGTGCTTTGTTCTGGGATGTGATTAAATTATTTGAAAACAGCCTGATCCTTTTGAGTCTTTTTTTTTTTTTTTTTTTTTTTTTGAGACAGAGTCTCACTCCCTTGCCTGGGGCGAGTGCCGTGGCGTCAGCCTAGCTCACAGCAACCTCAAACTCCTGGGCTCGAGGAATCCTACTGTCTCAGCCCCCGGAGTAGCTGGGACTACAGGCATGCGCCACCATACCCGGCTAATTTTTTCTATATATATATTTTTAGCTGTCCAATTAATTTCTTTCTATTTTTTTGGTAGAGACGGGGTCTCGCTCCTGGTCAGGCTGGTCTCGAACTCCTGAGCTCAGACCGATCCGCCAGCCTTGGCCTCCCAGAGTGCTAGGATTACAGGCGTGAGCCACCGCGCCCGGCCCCTTTTGAGTCTTTATTCTAAGCTTTGTCATGTGAGTCCAGAGCTGTATTTAGTCTAGGGTTAATTTTCCACACTACTGAGGGAAGATTTTTATTAGTACTCTACTTGACAGCTTGCGAAGTATGAAGTTTTCCATTCTGGCTTTTGGAATAGGTATTATTCTTAGCCCATGTGAACTTGGGTACCATTCCCTATAATCCTTTTGGGTAGTTCTTTCCCTGGCCTTGGGTAGTATCTTCAGGTACAGGAGATGATCAGTACTCAGTTGAATACTTGAGGGGATCTTCTTCAGATCTCCAGAGTTCTGTCTCCATGTAGCGCTCTTCTCTCCCAGACTCCCAACTACATCTCTTCAATTCTGAAAGACTGGTCTGTGCCTGTATTTCCCCTTCCTAGGCTACGGCCCAGAAACATTCCCTAGACAGCAAGCTGGGACAATCATAGGGATCACCTTACTTGTTTTTCATCTCTTACAATTGCTGTTTTTTGTTGTCTTGAATGCCATTGTTCTATATATTTTGTCTGGTTTTTTAAATTGTTTCAGGTGGGAGGATAAATCTCCCTGTTACTCCATCTTGATTAGAAGCAGAAATTCACCAGGTTTTTTGTCTTTTTTTTTTTTAAACCTTTCGGCATTTACTTGCTTAACCACTACTTATACTAGTTATTTTTTAAGACTCATCCCAGGCTTTACTTCTTCCAGGAAGCCTTCTCTAATACTCACTTTCCCAAATTGGGCCCAGATGCTCTCCTAAATGTTTCCATAATACTCTAAACTCTATCACTGTATTTTTAGTCTGGGAGCATGATGCTTATTGCTCAAACTCAGTACTTCCAGATATATCCGTGATCTTATCTTTTTGCATCTTTAGTTGCTATTTCATTGCTCTCTATTCCTTTTTATCTAGAAATATCAAGGGTGGTCTACACTTGCTTTCTCTTGTTTATTTACTTGTATTTAATCCTCAGCCCTGTGGAATTTGGTTTCCGCTGAAGCTACTCTTGCTGGAGTTGCCAGTAACTTCACAGTTGTTAATTGCAGTGTATTCTTTTCAGTCTTTATTTGATTGGACCTTTCTGCATTATTTCATACTGGTTCCAGTTTTCCCTTTTTACTTGTTTACTTTCCAGATTCTTTTCCTTCTTTCTCACCATGCCTTGTTAGTCAGTTTTGTTGTCATTTTATATGCTCACATCTTAGGCCTTGGTATTCCCAGGTGTTCTATTATTGAACATCTATTTGCTTTACTTACACGCTCTTCTTGTTGTAGTTCATCCACTCCATGGCTTCAGCTACTATCTTTGAGGCTTGATTCCAAGTCTTAGTCTCTACTTGAATTTCTCAGAGGTACTTTAGATTCAGTATGTCTAAAACATAACTTGCCTATAATTTCCTTAACATTGCTCTTCTGTAGTCTTAGTTTTTGACACTACTATAGTCAGTCCCTCACTCAGCCTAGAAACATGGATGTCATCTCAGACTTTCTCTCAAACCCCAGATCTATTTCAGCTTCACAAATATTAGATCCTTACTATTTTAGAATTCATCCCAGAGCGGGGATTTCCAGTAATGATGGCAGAGTAAAGTGGTCTCCTGAACCTTCCCACAGATAATTTTTACAAACTCCATAAAAAAAAAAATGTATTTAAAAACTGGAAAGGATCCAAAAGCAGACAGACGCTAGAGGAGAGATTACTTTTGAAAAAATAGCAACTAGAAGTGATAAGAATTGTGAATTTATAGCTTTAAAAAAATTTTGCCTGAAGGTATTCAACAACTCCAACAGCAAAGGAAAACGGCAGTGGAAAACCCCAGCCTTACTTTCTTATGGTGGCAAAGAACAGAGTTCACAATAGAAAAAGTATCTGAAAATTTAGCAGGAGGGCTAAAATTCTGCTAAAATCCCTGGCTGAACCTCTAAACTACGCCTGCATGGGGAGACTCCAGGAGGTTTGGTGAAAAAGCAGGCAGAGCAGAGAGGCAGAGTTCTGTCTTTCAAAGACAGAACCTATACAAGGTGAGCTCTGTTAGTTTGCTGCTTTTTAAAAAAACTGAGTACATTGTGCAACCATGGGAAAACAGGTGGCAGAAATCTGAAGTCTTATGGACTTGAGGCGTCATAGGACAAAATCGAAGGCTAAAAAATTAGGGAGGAATTCCTAGAAGCACAGAAAGCACAGTAAGAACAAGCCCCAACTCTGAATATAATCTCTGGCCAAAGTCTTGGCCAATCATCAATTACACAGGTTGACCTGCAGGGGATTGAGCTAAAAAAGCAGCTGTAAGAATTACACAGAGATATCAGTTATTGAACGTTGCGGAGGGCTGTGGGGGGTGGCAAAGTCTGTGGTTTAAGTCCATGTGAGTTATTTTCCTACTAGGAAAAAACCCCCCATAATTCCAAGGAAAACACAGTAGAATCCAGAGTCACTATGTGTATCAGATAGATTGTCTAGTATTCAACCAAAAATTACTAGACACGCAGAGAGGATCAGGAAAGAGTGACCCATAGTCAGGGGGAAAAGGTAGTCTATAGAAACTGACTGCAAGTTTACTTAGATGTTTGAGTTGATAGTCAAAGACTTCAAAGTAGCTATTATATGTATATTCTTAGAATTAAAGTAAACTGATTTTAATGAGTGAACAGATATGGCATTTCAAGAAAGAAATGGAAACAGTATTAAAAATGAGAAAAGAGAAACTGAGGACTTCCATTATGGCAGCAAGAAGTATTGGTAATTTTCTTGTAAACAAGTATAAAACTGGGTCAAAATGGTCAAAACCAAATATTCAGGGCACTAGATTTATAATAGAGGCAGAAAAAAATTCAGAAGAATTTATTCTTAAAAAGCTGGTAATGCTTTGAGTAAGTGCAGGGGAAATCTGTGGTCTTCTTCTTGAGACGTCTCCCATCTGTCCCTACATTCATTACCTCGGCTCTGGTGACAAGAATTGCAGTTTGGCCAGCATGTGGTGGAACGTGAAAACTAGCAACTTTTCTGCCAAAGGGGGTAGACTGAGGCAGAGGGTGAAAACTCATTTCTTTGCCAACTAAAAGTGGCAAACTTTGTTAGGAATGAATGCAGAGAATCCACAGCTTTACTAGCCCAAGATTGCAGTGCCTGTTGGAGTGAGTGGTAGACCTGCCAGGAACTTAATGGGGAAGATCCTGAAAATAAGAGAGCTATAGAAGGGCTAAAATAAACTCTCTGCATATCCCTGGCTGACTGGGAGACTACCTGCATGTGCAGGAGGGACCCAAGAGAGCCTGATAAAAAGTAAAAATTAAGGGAGACTTGAGAACCGGCTGCAACTTTGAATGCTTTCCTTAAGCAATACACAGATTGGGTGGCAGAGGGCAAAGCTTAATGGGCTCAAGGTCTATGAGCATGCTCTGCCCAAATCATTGGCTAACGACTAAACTATGCAGGTGCAGGAGTGATCCCTAGGAAGCCAGGCTAAAATAAAAACAAGAATAAAAAAACTGAGCAGAGATATCAGTGGCAACATATTATGGGGGAGTCAGACTCTGCAGTTTAAGTACAGGGAAGTTACTAAAAATAATCAACAGCCCATCAGAAAAATAAAACAGAATCTAGAGTTACTACAATATATTATCTAAAATGTCCAGTTTTCAACCAGATATTGAGACTTGCAAGGAAAGAATCAGGAAGGTATGACCCATGCTCAGGAAAAAAAAGTAGTTAATAGAAATATTTCTGAGTAGGCCCAGCTGTTAGATTTAGCAAAGACTTCAAAGCAGCTGCTTAAAATATGCTTAAGAAATTAAAAGAAACTATATTCAGACTGGGCACGGTAGCTCATGCCTGTAATCCTTGCTAGGATACTCTGGGAGACTAAGGCAGGAGGATTGCTTGAGCTCAGGAGACCAGCCTAAGCAAGACTGAGACCCCATCTCTACTAAAAACAGAAAAATTAGCCGGTGTCATGGCACGGGCCTGTAGTCCCAGCTACTCGGAAGGCTGAGGAAGGAGGATCACTTGAGCCTAGGAATTTGAGGCTGCAGTGAGCTACTACAATGCCATTGTACTCTACCCATTTTTGAGATGCTTGTCTCAAAAATGAAAAAGAAAGAAACTATATTCAAAGGTTTAAAGGAAAATGTGATGACAGTTGCTTAACAAATAGGGAAGTAGCTCCAACCACTTTTGTTCAGCATCATATTGAAGGTTCTAGCCAAGGTAATAATGCAAGAAAAAGAAATACAGATTGGAAATGAAGAAGCAAAACTGCCTTTATTCACAGATGATATGATTATGTACCTAGATTCCAAGGAATCTACATAAAAGCTACTGAAACTATTAAGTGAATTTAGGAAGATTGCAGGATATAAGGCCAATATACAAAAATAACTTGTGTTTATATATTAGCAATGAATAATTGGGAATTGAAGTTTTATTTTTTATTTATATTTAATTTTTTTTTAAGAGACGGGGTCTTATTCTGTTGTCTAGGCTGAGTTTGAACTTCTGGGCTCAAGTGATCTTCCCACCTTAGCCTCCCAAGTAGCTGGGAGACTATAGGTGCCTGCCACTGCACTTGGCTTGAAGTTTTAAACTGCGTATATTATCCAAAAACATGAAATACTTAGGGATAAATTTAACAAAATATATGCAAGAACTATATACTGGAAACTACAAAATATTGCTGAAATTTGAGAAATAAATAAATGGAGAGAGATACCATTGTAATGGGTATCAACAGCCCCTCAGAAAAATAAAACAGAATCTAGAGTTACTACAGTATATTTTGTAGTATATTGTAGTAACTAGTAACTAGTGTACCAATCCTACTGCCCCACGCCGCCACTCATGTCCAGTTGGAGCCTCAGCACGTGACCTTACTTGGTAATAGGATCTCTGCAGATGTAATCAGTTAAGGATCTCGAGATGGAATTATTTTATATTCTTGTCTTTAGGGTAGGCCCTAAATCCAATGACTGGAGTCTTTATGAGAGAAAGGAAAGGGAAATTTGGATCCATAGAGTCACAGGAAAGAAGGCCATGTGAAGATGGAGGCATGGATTAGAGTCATGTTGCCATTAGCCAAGGAAAGCTAAGAGCCTCTAGGAGCTGGAAGTGGCAAAGAATTATTCTCCCCTAGGCCCTTCGGAGGGAGTGAGGCCCTGCCAACCTAATTTCAGACTTCTGGTCTCCAGAACTGTGACAGAATAAATTTCTGTTGTTTTAAGCCACCAAGTTTATGGTAATTTGTGATGGTAGCTCTAGGAAACTACTACAACCATGTTTATGGACTGGGACCTAGACTGATCACACAGTTTTGAAAAAGAACAGCAAAGTTGGAGGATTTAACTATCTATTAATAACTTTAAGACTTATTATAAAGCCACAGTAATCAAGGCAGTAGTACTGGTATAAAAATAGACTACATTAATGGAACGTAATAGAGTCCAGAAATAGACCCACACATACATGGTCAATTGATGTGCCAAGGCAATTCTTTGGGGAAGGGATATCTTTTTAACACATGGTGCTAGAACAATTGAACCGTGATATGCAATAACATGAACCTTGACTCTTACCTCTCACGATGCAGAAAAAATAGCGAAAATGGATTATAGACCTAAATTTAAGAGCTAAAAATACAAAACTTGTAGCAGAAAATTTTTGTAATCTTGGTTTGGCAGTGATTTCTTAGAATGTCACTAAAAACATGAGCTATAAAAGAAAAGAATGATAAATTGGAGCTCATCAAATTCTAAGTTTTTGCTAATCAAAAGCTAACACTAAGAAAATGAAAAAGCAAGCTACAGACTGGGAAAACGTATTTGCAAATTATATGTCTGACAGAGGACTTGCTTGTAGAATATATAAAGAGCTCTTATAACTCAGTTAGAAAACTAGTAACCCATTTTTTAAAAAATGGGTAAATATTTGAACAGATAGCTCACCAAAGAAATTATACAGATGTTTACTAAATACATGAAAAGATGTTCAACATCATTAATTACTAGGAAAATGCAAATTAAAACCACAGTGAGCTGCCACTACATACCTCTAGAATGGCTAAAATTAAAAAGATTTCCACACCAAAATTTGGCAAGGTTGTAGGATAACTGGAATAGTCACAATGGTGGTGGTACTGTATCATGTCACAGCAACTTTAGAACACTGTTTGGCAGTTTTTTAAAAAAAGCTCAAGGTATACACCTTCCATGTACCAGGCATTCTACTCATAAGTATTTACCTACGAGAAATGAAAGGACGTGTCCCTACAAAGACCTGTAGAGGAATGGTTATAGCAGCTTAATTTGTAATAGCCAAAAACTTGAATCAAGCCAAGTATCCATCTACAGGTGAATGAATAAACAAATTGTGGAATATTCATATAGCAGAATACTACTTAGCAATAATAAGGAATGAATTATTGATACCTACAACATGGATGAATAACAAAATAATTTGAAATAAGTCAGACTCCTTCCTCCCAAAAAAGAGTACATACTGCATGATCCATTTATATAAAATTCTGAAAAATGAAAACTAATCTATACTGAGAAGGGCAGAGAATGGTTGGTAAGGGAATATGGGTGGGAGAGAGAAGGGATTACAAAGGAATATGAGAAATCTTTGGAAGTCATGAATATGTTCATTATCTTGATTGTGGTGATGGTTTCATAGGTGTACCCATATATCAAAATTTATCAAATTGTACACTTTAAATATGTTCAACTTATTGTGTGTCAATTATACCTTAATAAAGCTGTAAAAAAATGGGCAAAGATTTGAATAAACGTCACCAAAGAAAAACTGGCCAGTAAACATGTGAAATATGTTCAACGTCATTAGTCATCAGGAAAATGCAAATTAAATCATAGTGAGATACCACTTCATAACCACTAGAATGACAAAAAATAAAAAGACCAGGACTACCAAGTGGTAGAGCAACTGGAACTCTCATATGTTGCTGGTAGAAATGCAAAGTGGTACCAGCCATTTTGAGTAACAGTTCATAGTTTCTTATAAAGTTAAATGTACACTTATGTATAACCAGCAATTCTCCTAAGTGTTAAATATTTATCCAAGATAAATTAAAACATGTATATGGAAACATTTGTATTCAAACTTTGATAGCAGCTTTATTTATAATAACTGAGAACTGAAAACAACTTTTGAAATCTCCATCAATAGATGAATAGAAAACAAATTTTGGTCTATCTCTATAATGGAATACTACTCAGTAATAAAAAAGAATGTACTATGGATACACACAATACCCTCAGTGAGTCTCAAAAATATTATGTTGAGTGAAGGCAGCCAGAAACAAAAATAATGTGTATATGATTCCTTTTATATGAAATACAAGAAAACCCAAACTAATTTGTGACAGAAAACAAATCCGTGGTTGCCTGAACGTGAGGGTGGAGGCAGGAATTTGTTGCAGAGGGGCACGAATGAACTTTTGGGGCTGATAGAAATGTGTTCTCTCTTAACTGTGGTTGTGTGGGTGTATACATTTGTCAAAACATTAGGGTGGGGTGTGGTGGCTCACGCCTGTAATCCTAGCACTCTGGGAGGCTGAGACAGGAGAATCGCTTGAGCCCAGGAGTTTGAGGCTGCAGTGAACTATGATGTCGTTAAACTCTAGTTGGAGTGACAGAACAAGGCTCTGTCTCAAAGACAAAGAAACAAACAAAAAACAAACAAAAAAAACCAGACCAAAAAAACCATTGACCATCTATCTATACTTGAAATGTGTGTAGTTTATTTTTTGTGAATTACATGTCAACTAATTTGACTTTTAGAAATCCATACCACTGCCCTTGTTTCACCCCTCATCATTTCTCCTATGGATGAATGTGGTACCCTCCTAAGTGGTATTCCTGCTGTTCTTCAAACCCGTACACTGAGAAGCGACCTGTGAAACAGAAACCTGACCTTGTCACTTCCCTGCATACATCCCTTAAGCTGCTCACCATTACCTAGTTCCTTAAAGTAGCATGTAATAACTTCCTTCGTCAGGTCCTTGCCTGTATTTCCAGCTTATCTTCCATTACGTCCTGCCCCTCACTGTGCTTACGGCTCTCAGCTCCCAACACAGACCATGTTAATTTCATTTCTCATGCATATACTCATTCTCTGCCCTCAGCCTTTTGTCTGGTAAACAACTGTATTTCCTCTAAAACTCAGCTTAGGACTCTCTTCTTCCAGGAAGCCTTTTTTGTTTTTTTTTAAAAATCATTCTCCTCCACACCCTTCCTCTCTCCAAGGGAAAGGAATTAAGTATACTTAGATCGTGTTTTTTTGGTTCATCATAACTTTTATAGGTATAGTCACCATTCTGGCTTACTATGCTATCAGTTCTCAATCCCCCACTGTTGAGCACAATGATTAGTTTTATTCATATTTTGGATCTACAAGGCCTGCTTTCATAATAGGTGCTCAGTAAGAATTTGTAGAAAGATTGAACATAAACATTAAGAAAAGAAGATGAAAGTATACATAGTACAGTCATTACTATTTTGTTTTAAATAAAACTCTTTGCATACAGAAAAACTGAGATGATTTATATCAACATTTTTAACACCATATTTCTTTGGGTAGTGAGATTTAGTTTCTTTAATATTTTTGACATTTTTGCCTTTTTCAAGAAAACATTTAATGTGCTATTATTTCATGAGACAAAATTTGAAAACCTGTGTAACTTTTGCCTACTCAGATTGAGTTTTTGCGTTTCTTTAGGTCCACAAGGCAGTTACAATTTCCAGTCTCTTAACCACAGACCTGACTGCAGAGATGCCTGGTTGGCCAAAGAATGTATCAGTGCAACCTGAGCTATCAAAGGATCCTGGTCCTACGCCCAGCACTCAGCAAGTCAAAAGTTCTGGGAATATCCAGATTGCTACCTCTCTGCCAGTGGCTCCCTCTTACAGTTATGCCACTCCCGCCCCCCAGCCCTCTTTCCAGAGCACCTCGGCACCACACCCAGGTGAGGCCCTTTGCTCCTGCCCTTGTAGTTAGAATGGGAAAGTGAAGCATCTGATCAGAGTGTTCCCTTTTAGAGGAAAGAAGGCAGGGAGGCATGACTTGAACACTGTGTGACAGAGAAAAACAACCCTGTCAGTATCTCCGCAATCATGGACTTGGGGCTCTAGATCCCTTTCTCAGCAGGCCTCCAGCCTGTGGAAGTTTATGAAGCTTATTTTTCCAGGGCTTGAAGGCACAAGATTCAATTATGTAATGTTAGAGGAATCAGACGAACAGAGGCTACTGGGAGGAAAGAGTTGGATCCATGCACTTGTTTGCCTTCTGAAAGGCTGGTTGTAGGTCAGATATCTGTCTCTCATTTTTACAACATTTTATATTTAAAGCCACTCATAGGAAAGAGATTTATACATAGAGTGTTGCCTTAACAAGTCTGTGTTTCACAGGTGCTGTTCTAAGGTATTAAGAGGAAATGGTTAATCAGGGAAACTAATTTGATCTTTATCCCCAGAAAAAGTCAGGAGGGTGAAGCAAAGCCAGTGGAAGTGAATTTTTGCCAATTTTTAATTTCCTAGGGTCTCCTTTGGTGCTAATAGAACATGACATTTTAGGGTTTCAAATCCTGAGGCACTGAAGTAATTTTTGTATTAGGCAGAATGCCTGTAATTTTTGGTATAATTGTGAAGGGCTTGGGTTGTTCTGTATTATATAGCCATTTGTTGGTCCATTACGCTATCTCTGAGTGCCATGGTTTCTTTTCTGTTTTCCTTTTTGAAAGTCACTTCAGAGAGTTCTTATTCCATCTCCTGGGGCATCCAAATGCTGCAGCTTCAATAAAGGATCGTTTGTTTCATTTCTCCCCAAGTGCAATGTTCCCAAGCAGAGGCAGAGAAATCTCAAGTTTCATATTTGTCTAGGGAGCCCATCTCACCTCCCAATCTTGAAATATGAGTGAACCAGCCTATTGTTTGCTTTAGGCTCTCCTGGTTTCAAGGTCTCATACCAAATGAACAACTATTGTCAGAGAAATAAGATTTGTATCATCAGTGGTTCCCAATGGTCTGTAAACGTTTTTGGTTGTTATAACTGTGGTGGGGGGAGGGGCTGTATGACTGACATGTAGTGGGTATAGGCCAGGGGCACTGCTAAACCTCCTATGGTGCTCAGGACAGCCCCCCACCCGCCCCCAACAAAGAATTATCTGGTCCAAGATGTCAATAGGGCTGAGGTTGAGAAATCCCGACATATACAAAATAGATGGTGAATAGTATAAAGACAGTATATAGGTCTTTGCTGACTTGGGTGTTCCAAAAATGCTAACGTATTTCAAGATTAGATCAGTTTGAACTGAAATGGTCTAGGAAGATTTTTTGGAGAGGAGACAGACTTTAAGCTAGAAAAAAAGTGCTGTATTTAGAATAAAGAAAGGCAAACATTCCAGTTGAAAGAAATAGCTTTAGCAAACTCCCTGAGAGTAGACCATGGCTTCTGTGGAACATAAGAGGGAAAATTAATATAGCTAGCAGCAGAATTGAGTAGGAAGGATGAGATGGTGAGATCAGATGATGGTAGTTCTCTAATGCCGGGTTAGAAGTTTAGCCTTAAACGTGGTGTGGGAGCGGGGGTCTTGAATAGGAGAATAACATGGTCAGTGAGTATTTTAGAAAGACTAACAGCATTGAGTGTTTTAGGAAGACACAATGGATCAGAGTGGGGACAGCTAGTAGAGGGAAGATTAAGTAAGATTCTTGGAATAATCTAAGTGTGAACAATGAGTCAATGGTTGTAGCAACAGGAATGGAAAGAAAGCAAGGTAGGTTTTGTTACCGAGATTTGCCTTTCCTTCTAGACTCTTTATATGTATCTTATTAGAAAGTTATTTATCAGCAGAGAGGTGATACTTTAAATAATTTGAAGTCTGTGGAAAGCAGGATGTAAAGAGGGTTTAGGGACAGACTATAGTTTAAAATACGGTGCAGAAAAAGAGAAAAGAGGAGAAGTAGAATGATACGGTGCCGAGATCACCGAGAGTTTTAAGATGGAGACAGTTAGCAGCAGCAGATGCCACTGAGGTGCAGGATGAGGATTGAGACACGGCTATTAGATTGCCTAAGAAGCAGTTCATTGATGACCTTGAAAGATCCTTTTCAATGGAAAAGTGGGGGCAGAATCAAATTTCAGAGGATTAGAGAGTAGAAAAATGATTAGTAAATGATGATAGTAGCCAAATATCATTCATGAAAGGAGTTTGATCGTAAAGGAAGAAGAAAAATGGGACAGTCTGGATCGATTTCTTATCTCTGATATGTTTACTTTGTTTCCAGTTATAAAAGAACTGGTGGTATCTGCTGGAGAGAGCGTACAGATAACCCTGCCTAAGAATGCAGTTCAATTAAACGCATATGTTCTCCAAGAACCACTGGAAGGTAAAATCCCTTTAAATTTGGATAGATTTTTTTTTTTTGTTTTTTAAAGCAGTGGGGTCCCAAGTAGCTGGGACTACAGACATGCACCACTGTGCCTGGCTAGGATAACATTTTAATTTACAGTGATATCCACATACCTTAACTCATTTCCTCCTTCCAGCAGTCCTGTGAGGATGAGACATAGCATGGGTATGTATAAATATTTATGTGAAACAAGAGGCAATATAATATAGGGTTTGAGGCCATAGGCTTTGATGTCAAGCCTGGCTTACAATCCTAGCATAGCCAGTCATTAGCTGATCGATTTTAAGTAAATGACTTCTCTGGGTTTCTGTTTGTTTTTCAGTAAAATGGGGATAATAATTCCTGTCTCATAAGCTTACTTTATGGGCAAAATGAGATAGTGTTTAAGTCACTAGTTCAATGCCTACCATATGGCTGATGCTGATCA
>RJWJ010007246.1:0-42731 GCA_004363605.1 Indri indri | reverse complement strand
GGATGCAGTCCTTCCATCTTAGGTACACACATTTCCAGTACGGTATTCCTAATTTTGGGGTCTAATACCAAACAGTGTATTTATGGAAACAATACTTTTCCAGAACCAAAATGCCCTTTCTGTTCTATATTTCTGCTTTCAAATTGAAGTTTCCTTATCAATTCATTCCACCTTCCTCTAGAAAAGCTTTTTTCCTTTCTTTGGTGGCAAGTTAAGGTGGTTGAATTTAGTGGCCTTTGAAGATGGAGGTGAGAAAAGAACTGCCTTGAGCTGTGATTACTCCCACTCTTGTGAAGATACGCTTGGCTCTACTGTATTTTCTTTCCTAACCCATATTTGCATGTACATTTCTGTGAGTTACTATCATCACGTACACCAATATTCCAAAACACATCAGTTCAGAAACAGATTCTTTTCAACTCTGCTCTCCCCAGGTTCTCCAGCCCTTATCAGATATACGAGATAGATGGTTTCAAACTTTCCAAGGTTGGGGGCAGTGATGCAGGACCAACTCTGCATGCTCTTCATCCCCACCCCCACCTGTGGCAGCCCATCAGGGTCCCTCTAGGGTTTGAAAGTCCCCTCTCAGAACCACTGCCCTAAATGGCTACAGCCAGCATTCTGACAGACCTATTCTCAGTAGTTCCCGTCCTCAGGCAAATTTCTGCCTGTAAGGCATAGTTGTTTTCTGTCCTGGGAATATTGTCCTTTTTGAACTTTGTGTTATTAGCCTTAGATATTATAAAATTGTCAGTTCCTGGACTACTGTGAGTCTGTTTTCTATGTGGAAGAAAATTTCCAACTATAGTTTGAAGAAATGTCTCTTAGCTTGAATCCTACTTTTGCTGCTTCTTTCCTGCTCTTCCCCTAACCCAACTTCTACCTACTGTGCACATCTGTGAGAGCTGCTGGTGCTTACAACCGGCCAAAACAATGCTAATTTTGGTGGCGGGAGGAAGGAAAGAAGAAAGATCGTATGTCCCAGGCTTATAAAATAGAATCTGGTCTTCAGATGAAGGATAACTTGGTTAGGTTCTCTGTGCCAACTTTAACGTTTGAACTCATGAAATAAAAAGATGACTGCTCTCTGCTAAGCATTTGAAGTTTCTTTTCTTTTTCTTTTTTACTTTTGAGTAGTAATTTAAACTAAACCTTCCTACCAAATCCCACCCTTTCCTAGCCAGAATGCATTTTGTGCCAAAAAAAATTTAAGACCCCTTTTACTGGGGAGGGGATTCCATTTCGGTAGTAGGATTCTACCCTTGCCCTACCCAGTGATACAGTCTGAGCTGCAAATGAGGACCATTTAATGCTTCATTTGATCTTAATTAATTTCAGTGGGGCCCACTTTAAATGGGCCATCCCCTACCATCTTCTGCAGCATGTTATTTAGCTCAGCAGGAATGAAGTAGCTGTTTTAACTCACCAGGGTGTGATGACCTCAGTGAGAGGAGCATTGTTAGCACTCTGTAAAAAGCTATTTTTGAACCATGTTATTTAGAAGTCATTGCTGTTCTTTGTTGCAAAAGAAGTTTTGCAAGAAAATGGCCTTTGTTCCCAATGAGTTCCTCTATAGTGGTTGGTAAGGCATGTATTTTCAGTGGTATGCCACACCAAGAGCAACCTGGTATTTTTTAGGGAGGGTTGCCCCTGGGGAGGGTGGATATGGGGCAGGAATGAGCATTGTTGAGAGAAAGTTGGAAGAAGCTCTAACTTATAGCTGAGTCAGCAGACACCACTCTTTCTTTTAGCAGATGGTTTGGTTTCCCTGCAGACTTTGGGGTGAAATCTTGAAAACTAAGGCCTTATCAAGATTTAGAAGAGATTTGTTATTGGCAGGCTATGTGGCTATCTTCTTTGTGTGTAGGTGTGTGTTTTCATGATTTTTGTAACTGCCCTTCTATAGGAGAAACCTACACCTACGACTGGCAGCTGATTACTCATCCTAAAGACTACAGTGGAGAAATGGAAGGGAAATATTCCCAGATCCTCAAACTATCCAAGGTGAATTTGTCTCCTTTTACTTACAGGAAGTTGATTATTTTCTAAGATGAATAATATAGAATTTTCTGTCCACATTTAAGTTGGGAACAGTCTTTCAGAAATGAATCCTCCAAAAGTCTGGCTGGCTGACATCCAGTATTTGTTAGTGTATGATTCTCAAATTTTCATTTATGGTAGGAAGACTGTACCAGCATGGTAGTGATAGCTGAAAATATACACTAAACAGCTTCTAAGGGTAACATAAGGATTTTAGCATTTGGGAGCTGAGCTAGGTTATTTGTGGCCACATGCCTTTGCACCTTGGCTCAGTCCTTATGGGATGCAGTGTAGTTATTAACAGCCATAAAAATGTTGTATTCTTTGACCCAGCAATCTCATTCCTTCATTCATTCATTGGACAACTATTCACTGTACACTGGTTATGTGGCAGGCCTTGGGGGTTTGCCAGTGAATTAACCCCAGTCTTAATGTTTAAGGACAATAAAGTCTAGGAGGTGATAGTGACAGGACGCAGGTAATTATAACAGGTGATATACTAGGTCAGGGCAGGCAGCTGTGGAAGCCCTGGGAAGTTAGATTTCTTAGAGTTTGCCTAATTGGGTCGTGAAAGGTAACTGACTTACTGAGTAAAGGGTAGAGGGATAGTACCCCAAACAGAGGAAGCAGTATGTCCACTAGCCAAAATTGAGAGAGAAAATGTGGGGAAAAGGGAATTATATGTGGTTCAGCCTGACTGGACCCTAAGGTGTGAGAAAAGCAGTGGCACAAGTAAGGTGGAAAGATGCAGGGGCCAAATTGAGCAGAGCCTTGTATGTCAGATTAAGGACTTTGACTCTTATCCCAGGGGGAAGAGGGAGCCTTTCAAGGGTTTTAAGCAGCAGAAAGACATGTTCAGATCTTCAGTTTAGAAAGATCACCCTGACTGCAGATTGGAGGGAATAAGACTCAAACTAGGAATACCGGTGAAAAATCTGTTGAAAACTTTAGGTATAAAATGATAGTAGCCTGAGTAAAAAAACTAAATAAATAAAATAAAATAATGAAATGTGGGCAGAGAAGGGAAAGCCAAGGAAGGAGAGTATTACAAGGAGAAAGTGGTCAAAACGCTACAGCATTAGTCATAATAGTAAAAATTTGGAAATAACCCAGGTATCCACAATGTGAAATGCTTATGTGAATTATGACACATTTATTCATATCCTATTCTGCTGTCATTAAAATGAATATGAAAAAGACTGTAGCATAATAGGGAAAGTGTTCATACTAGATGAATGGAAGAAAGAACAATAAAAGGCTTATACCTTGATTTTGTTAATAGCTGGACGCTGAATACCATTGAAATACTACCTCCTTGAAGGTAGAGATCTTACCTTATTCATCTCCAAACCCAAGCCTAGGGCAATGACTGGTACAAGATTGGGTCTCAGTAAATGTTTGTTGAACAAATGAACTGTATAAAACTATTTTTGTATATGTGGTCAAAGATTAGAAGGAAATAGAGAAATATGATGAGTTGATGTGTTAGGATAGTGAGATAGTGGGTGATTTTATCATTTTGGATATCTTTCCTTTTATGTTGTGTTTACATAGTAAAAATCAGGGGGGAAGAATATTCAGATATTTGGGAGCCATTTGGTATCTTTACAAAAAATTTTTCTTTGAAGAGTTGATTATTTTAATTTCATAACTTTGAAGTAGGATGGTTGGGCCCTTAATGTTCTTCTGAAAAGAAAATGGGAGTACAGAGATATTGAAATCCCTTCTGTTGTTCCAGAGGCAGCTAGTAATAAGATTCACATTAAAAGCTCTTTTTTTTAGTTTAATTCATTGTTTTATCTCTTTAGCTAGTTTACTTTTTCCATTTGGAAACAGAACAAGAAAAGAGTGAAAGATTGAGCATGTGGAAGTTCAGATATACATGTTATCTTAGATATAATTGCTGCTCTTTGTAGTTGTCTAAAAGATCTTCTCTCACTTCTGCAGCTCACTCCAGGACTGTATGAATTCAAAGTGATTGTAGAGGGTCAGAATGCCCATGGGGAAGGCTATGTGAACGTGACAGTCAAGCCAGGTAAGTGTTTCCAGCCCTGGCTATGTCTCCATTGCTTCTACTGCAGGACTCCTGAGGAGATGAAGATTTAACTTTGGGGTTTTTAATTCCTATTCTTGTTTTGTAATGTATTTATGGGCAACTCCTAGTTCAGTGTAGTAGAAGTTTATAGTAGCAAAATACAGACTTCATTCCATCAGTGTTCTAGTTGGAGCAGCGGGTTGGGCACATGGCCCATGGTGCAGTATGGCATGGCCTGAGCAATTGCTTGTCTACCAGAGAACAGTTTCTCCAAGGGGCAGTGCTCAGAGAGGACCACGTGTTGTAATTAACAGCCACCAGAGAGCCAGGAGCCTAGGAGGTTGCAGTAGCATGCAGAAGGAGAACCAGCCAGTGACTGGCTCTTTCTGATCTCTTTCCAGAGATGTGGGCCTTTGTACACAGAGTTCCTCATTTTTACCCTACTAGTCTCTTTCACCTTGGAAATGAAATCCTGTCATTCTTATTAAATGAGCTACTATTGGTAGATCACAGTGCACTATCAATGTATCTTGTTTTGCATTTTCAGAGAAATCTGGGAGAACTTTGAGAGAGGCACATATGCTGGCACAGATTCTTTTTTTTTTTTTTTTTTTTTTTTAGAGACAGGGTCTCACTGGAGTGCAGTGGGGCGTGATCATAGCTCACTATAACCTTGAACTCTTGGGCAAAAGCGATCCTCCTGCCTCAGCCTCCTGAGTGGCCAGGACTGCAGGTGCACACCCTATGCCTGGCTAATTTAAAAAAAAAAAATTTTGTAGAGATAGGGTCTTGCTATGTTGCCCAGGCTGGTCTTGAACCCCTCACCTCAAGCAATCCTTCTGCCTCAGCCTCCCAAAGTGCTGGGATTATAAATGAAGCCACCGTGCCTGACTTGGCACAAATTCTTAATACTGCTTTCTGTCTTTTCTTTTCATTCCTTGAACTTTGTAGCCAAGATAATCCTTTCACCTTCTTAAAAATGTGATCAGCATCAAGACCATTTGATCGTTTCTCAAAGAAAAGGCCACTGGGTTTGTGGTTCACAGTCATTAGGGTAAACCAGAGTGGTTTGGGACCTTCCTGTTACTCAGCTATAGTCACCTCACACACCGTGAGCCCAGTGATGGTTGAGAAATCACCATCATCCTTTCAGCACTGTGTGTGCCAAGGGAAGGTTTGCTTGCCACGACCTTGATTGCACAAAGCTTGTTTGTTGTCCACCTCTAGTTAGGCTTGCCTGAAAGAAGTCACTTGCTGCTATAGTACTTTCTAGCAACGAGATAGCACATGAGCATTGAAGGAATGAATACTCAGGACATGGTCTTAGCAATGGGCAGGTTTGGAAGAAGTTTGTTCACTCCCAGATGTCTTATGTCAGAATGGCAACCTGGTCTTGTGACTTTCCCATGTGGTGATGCTTCAGCCATCAATTATGTAATGGAAACTGATGTATATTCCTCTCAGCTATGGCCTGCTCCTCCTGTAATTTATAAAGCCCATCTCCTAATTTCTTCTGGGTCACTTTCTTGGCAGAACCCCGTAAGAATCGGCCTCCTGTTGCTATTGCGTCACCTCGGTTCCAGGAGATCTCTCTGCCAACTACTTCTACAGTCATTGATGGCAGCCGTGAGTACTTGTCTAAGTGTGATGTTTTAGAAGAGCATCACTGTGGACTCTGGTAGAAAACTCTAATAGAAGATTTGGGGCCAGCTAGGTCTGCATTCTGTTTACAATCTTGACCATGTTATGGGGGGACCAACCATCTGAAGCAGCTGATTGGGAAGCAACAAACCAGACAGGCCCCACGTAAAATCCCCGTGTGGCTTGTTTGAGGTAATATTTCTGCTCTGAGATGATAAGAAGTGGGATTATGCATGTATTTAGCATTATATTATTTGAAACTCACTGGTATTCAAATTTGCTTAGATGGAATTGCATTTTTTGGTTATGGAAACAAAGTTTCTTCCTGTCATAGCAAGATAAGTAACTGAGAGGCCTGACTGAGGAGCTCCTACGCAGCCATCACTGCCTAACGAGATTGTTACCAGCCTTCTCCCTGAGAGACCCGCAGCATGCACTCCACACCCTTGCCTGAGCTCCTTACCGTTTTATTTCTCAGAGTAGTGTCACCTAATGAGTGATGTGAGAGGATTTCTGGGTCTTTGCCCTTGATCCTGCTGTGTGTTTGCAGGAGGTTTCCAGCCTGGCCTCTCTCCGGTATTTGCTTGGTTTCTTTTGAGACCCGTTAAGGCCCCATTACTCTGACTGTCTTGGTACCAGCAGTGGTTTTTGGCAGAGGCAGTCACTGCTTTAGCAGAGGACTCGATAGCAAGGTTAAGCACTTCATGTTGATGATTCTGGCAAAAAGAGGAGGCTAGGATAGCAGGCCAAGGGGGAAGAGAGAGAACAGGAAGAAGCACCTGTGATAGAGAGTGGTAGAAAGCGTTCACATAGTACTGCTTTATTTCATAGTTTTGAATAGGTCAAAGTTAAACAATACGTAAAGGTACTCAGTGAAAGGAATTATACCATCCCTGTCTCCCAACAATCCAGTTTTCCTCCAGACAACCAATGATATTATTATTTTATGTGCCCTCCCAGAGATATTTTATATGTATATATATATATGAGCAAATACATATATAGTCTTTATCCCTTGTTTACACAATGAAAGCGTATTATATGCACTGGTAGGTACAGTGCTTTTTTCTTTATGTTGGAGAATTTTTCTGAATCAATATATAAAATGCTTATTCATTCTTTTTTAATGATTACATAGCATTCCATTATATGAATGTATGATTTTATTATATGAATTCATACTTGTTTTCAATCTCTATTGATGACCATTGAGGTTACTTCTCTGCCTGGCTTAGTGTTGAAGGAAAATAAAATAAAATAAATAAATAAAAGAGGTTACTTCTCTTCTTTTGCTATTACAAACAATGTGACCATGAATAGTCTTGTAAATATGATGTTTAACACATGTGTAAATGTGTCTGTATGATAAATTCCTAAAAGAATTGCAGGGGCAAAGATAAAAATATTGCCAAATTAGTCATTATAGAGGCTGTGTCAATTTATGCTTCTACCATGACTGATAAGAGGGCCTCTTTCTATAGTTTTACCCATATAATGTGTTATGAAATTTTGGTCTTTACCAATCTGATAGGTTAAAGAAAATGCTAAGTGTGATTTTAATTTGCATTTCTTTTAAGTGAGGTTGAGTACTTTTTCATGTGTTTAAGAATTATTGATTTTCCTTTTTTCATACATTAGCATTTGAACCAGAGGTTGCCTGTGTTGGAGTTCTTGGAAAACTATGCAGTGGAATATTTATAGAGAGGCAGAATGACCCAATAGTCCTGGGGAAGAAACACTCTGGAAAGAGAGTCTGTAATTTCATGAAGTTTTCCTAGCTTCCAAGCTCTGGGTAGTTGCCCTGATTTGTGTAAACTGGATAAGTGCTGAGACCCCGCATTCTCATGTTGTAACTGATGTTTCTTTATGGTCAAGAAAGCACTGATGATGATAAGATCGTCCAGTACCATTGGGAGGAACTTAAGGGGCCTCTGAGAGAAGAGAAGATTTCTGAAGATACAGCCATATTAAAACTAAGTAAGCTCGTCCCTGGGAACTACACTTTCAGGTAAATTAGGATTCAGCTTCAGGTTTACCATATGCCATTTTTTTTCTCTCATGGGTTTTATGTTCTTACAGGAGTAACTCTAACAAATACCAAATTCACTGTGGAGGTGGTTGGCGACATGGCCTTTGGTTCCACTGGTCCCCTGTGGTGATCATGATCACAGCAGTGGTAACTTTTTAGGGCAAATGTCCTTGCATAGTAGATCGGGATCTGCCACAGCTAATCTTTCTTGAAGCCTTGTCTGGCAGAGCTCTAAAAATTTTTTAGGATTTCTGTCATTAAGTGAAAAGGCCCATCTACCTTTGCCTTTTCTCAGGGAAAATCTGTAAGGAACTTACCCCATTTTGTCTCTTGCCTTTGGAAAATGCTTTCTCAATTTATGATACCTCAAAATCTTTACCTTTGGCTAGTGGTTTGTTTGAATATGATTTGTAGGATCTTTTTCTATCGGGGCTTTTTGAAGAAAGCAAAGTACTTTTGGGAACTGGTGTTGACATTCTAGATGTGATTAATAAGGTTTTGAAGCTGACTGTAGAGTAATCCTCATGTTTGCACGATTCCTTGTATGTCACAAAGCACTTGTACATGAGTATCATACAAACATCACATATAGATGATTCTGTCTTCATTTTACAGCTGAGAAAAAATGAGGTTTCTCTGAGGTCTCACGGCTGGAACTTAAATGCAGATTTTCTAACCCCCATGCCAAGGCTCCTTCTGTTTTAGTCCTTTCCTTGATCCATATATATTTTGTTTCTGCTTCCTTGAATACCCTTCTCAGTCTGTTGAATTTTGCCCATCTTTAAGGACCTGCTCAATTTCGACGAAGCTCTCAGAGATCCCTCCAGGGGGAGAGAATATGACTCTGCCCTTCCCTGTTTCACTCATTGCCTCTATGTGGCACCTACCATAGTGTGACGGCTTATTCATTGTTTGTGTTCCCATGGATCTGAGATTAATCATGTTTTAGATGCTGCCAGGGACACTGAAATGAGTGTCCTAGCACAACACCTACACATAAATCAATATGTGAGTTCTGATTTAGCAGTACTCCCATTGGTTCAAGACTTCAGGTGAATGAAAAATAGCTGCCAATACAAGATTGGAATCTTCTCACTGACTTAAAATGGAAATTTGAGTTGTTTTTTACCTTAGATTTCTAATATAGGAATTTTTCCATTTATAGAATTTAGCCTGGGCCAGGTTGAAGCTTTTTAAAAATGGTAACAGCTAATATTTCCTGAACATTTACTGTGTGCTAAGTACTATTCTGAGCTCTTTGCTTGTGGTATCTCATTTAATTCTTATAATAGGTATTACGGTTATTCTCATTTTACACATTAGGAAATTTTGGCGCAAAGAGATTAAGTAACTTGCCCAACCAAGGTCACACAAACAATCTGACTCCAGAGTCTGAGCTTTTAAGCACAATGTTGGCCTACAGTTTTTTGGTGGATAGGGTATTGAGAGCAATTCTTTTTTCCTAGTCCTCAATTTTTTTTTAGAAATGATGGGATTGGAGTTGATTAGCATTAAGGCCTAATCTGGTGGGGATTCACTCACCTTTTCCTCTCTCCCACTTTTAAATGGCAGTAGCCTCCTTGCCCATCCCTGTCATCAGCTGCTGTTTGGTTCCGGGATCCCTACAGGACAGCTGGGGACTGTTTGAGGTGAAAGTCAGAGTATCGGGCAGCTGCCATTTTGCCATCTGTCTATAACTTGCTTTTGTTCTGACATAGGAGATAAGTGGGCTATGTTAAAAAAAACCAGACACACACACACACAAAAAGCTGTAAAAACAACAGGAAACTAGGAAAAGAGACAAAACGTCCGTGAATTTTTCTTTTTTTCAGATATTTGCTGATTCGTTCATACATGTGTGTGAAGTTTTTGTGCCTTTTTTCTAAAGGCTACAATACCAAAAATCTCCTTCCGATCATAGGTAAAAGGTGAGACTGTGAGATAAAACCCCGCAGATGTCTGGCTCTGACTGTGGCTGGTGGTGAGATTTAAACAAACCGCATGTCTTTTCTGTGCTTTTCCTCTTCCTGTCAGCAAAATGGAAGGATCCCAAACCTCCTAGCTTGCTTATACTCACATTGTGAGGTGGCATGAGAAGCTTTAGGCTGTTCAGCTGGAAGGCACCATTTAGGTAAAAGCTTGCTCTCATAAATGAATATTTTTTTTCTCTTGCAAATCCTATGTCTCACTGGCACAAACCGTAGGACTGTTGCGTAGGAGAATTCATTTTCATCTCAAGCTCCTGCCTTACTGGAGCCAGCCCTCCTGGTTCGTCCCAGAGGCTGTCTGCCCATGTCCATTCTTGTGACATGTATACAGCTGAAATAGGACAATGTGAGGACAGCCTGCCGCAGACAGAGCTCGCTGTATTTAGTGTAGTGTCTTCACACTCCACAGGAATAGGGACCAGGAATTACTTAAGACTTGGTTTCTGAGCTTTGGAATCAGAGCACTGGGCTTGCATCTTGGCTCACTATGTAGCCCTGGGCACGTTCCTTAGCCTCTCTAAACCTTCTATAAAGTGAAATCGATGATTCCTGCTTTATATGGTTGTTCTGAGGGCCCTATCACAGAGTGCTTGTAAAGGTCTCAACACACAGATGCATGCAGGCAGCAGAGCAAAAGGGTACTGGAGACGTAATGCCTGTATTCAGAACCTGACAACACTACTGTCAAGTTGTTTGCCCTTGGGCAAGTTACTTCACCTCTCTGTCTTGATCTCCTCAATGTGTAAGGAGTAAAGTTAAGATAATACTGTATAAAGCTGTTGCGAGGATTTAATGAGACATAAAGCACTTGGAACAGTGCCTGGCACATGAACCCTCATTCAGTGTTAGCTTCTAGTAGGACTTATCTGCCTTGGCAATGAGACCGTGTAAGAATAGGTAACCTTTGTATTTATTAGCTTTGATTTTCAGTCCTCTATTGTTTACTCTTCTTTTCCTTAAACCCATCCCTGGTTGAACTCTTCTCTCTGCCCTGATAGCTTGACTGTAGTAGATTCTGATGGAGCTACCAACTCTACTACTGCAAGCCTGACCGTGAACAAAGCTGTGGATTACCCCCCTGTTGCCAACGCAGGCCCCAACCAAGTGATCACCCTGCCCCAAAACTCCATCACCCTCTTTGGAAACCAGAGCACTGATGATCACGGCATCACCAGCTATGAGTGGTCACTGAGCCCAAACAGCAAAGGGAAGGTGGTGGAGATGCAGGTAGGAGGGAATAGTTCCTGTCTTTTCTTGCCCAGGGGAAGTAGAGCTGCTGGACTGGGACACCCATCAAGGCTTACTTCTACTCCATTTTCATTACCAAAGTCAGATTTGTACATAGAACATTGAGATTTTAAAAAACCCAAAAACAAATCCAGAAGGTTTTAGGGGCCTTTGATTAACATGTTAGCAAAAATCTTTAGTATTTAATATTAAAAGAAAAGGCTGGATAAGAAATGTTAGTTGTTCGGGATGACGCCAGAGAGTCAGACTATTTTGAAGCTACAAGGGTGCAAATATCCGTGAGCTCTGTTACAAGTTGGAGTAGGTTTTCTGACTAGTTGGTGAGTATCTTCTCTCTGGAGATACTAAGAAGGGACTAGATCTGTCACCAGGCAGGTAACGTAAATGAAGAAAACTGGATGGGAGCTGTGCTAGACCAGAGAGCTTACACCGTGACCAAAGGGGTGAGCTGCTGTTTTTCAGGTCCAGCTCACTGTTGCTTCGTGGAAGTGTGGTCCCAACATTGCTTGATAATCTAGATTTTTAAGAGAAGACAGAAATCGAGACCTTTATGTGAAAATTTCCAACTTTTAAGATACTACAGGCCAAACAAAATGTCTGCAAGCTGGATTCAGCCCACAGGCTGCCAGTTTTTGCCCACTGTTCTACAGGAAGCTCCTGCATTGGAAGTTTGCCCTAAATTATTTATAATGTTCCTTCTGATACTCAAGAGTCTGTGTTTCTAGATTTCAGGCCTGACTTAAAGCCCACATTTTACCTTGCTTTAATTAAGTATTATGTTCGGTTTTTCTGTTGTCATAGACCCTGTACAAACCTGTAAGGGGACAGCATGGTGTTATAGAGCATCTTGAGTTGCTGCCATGTTTCAGGGAGACGACTTTGTTAGGATCACTGTGTAGCCGCAGTAGGAACAGGACCTTTTTAAAGAGTGTTTTTAAAACTGGGTCATTTTATTATATGTTCATGGTGTTCTTTCTGGTTTGAGTCATAGAGACTGACCTTGGTAATCTCTGTACATTTTCCCATACTCCTTTCCCCTGTGAGAGCTCTGGCTTTATTTGAAACTGCTGCTGTGTCAGGGAGGGTTGTTCCTTTGTAGGGGGAAACTTATAGCAAGATGTCTCATGATTTCTGATTCAACATTCACTAATTATGCTGAACTGGGAGGTAACAGTCCAGTGCCAACTTACATTTAGAAAACTGGTTAAATTGTCTCTACCAAAGTGCAAATCATTGTGTGATGTTGTGATTCTGGGAGTCCACTTTTCCACTTCCGTATTTACGTGTAGGGTGTTAGAACACCAACCCTGCAGCTCTCGGCAATGCAAGAAGGGGACTACACTTATGAACTCACAGTGACTGACACAATAGGACAGCAGGCCACCGCTCAAGTGACTGTTATTGTGCAGCCTGGTAAGCTCCAGCCTTGTGGTTCAGGCTCTTTTATTGGCTGGCGGGGGCGGGGGGGTTGGGTTCTGAGCTTATGAGGGTAGAACCAATCCACAGAGCCTCAGGTGACTGCTGTCGTCCCTTCCCCTTGTGCTTTCTTCATAGCTAAAGTGCACTTCCCAGCCTCATCTAGTGCCTTCCCGTTGGCTAGTTATTGCGCCTTCGAGGGGACCTAGGAGATAGAGTCTATACCATCCCAAATCCTACCATGTCCTTTAATGACTTGCTTAAAACTCACTTCTTCAGGAAAGCCCTATCTTATCACTCAAACCCTCTCATTTGAACTATCGTACCATTAGATTTCAAATTTAGTGTGGCATTATAGCTTCACTACCTTCTACTATGTTTCTTTCAGAATTGTTCAGTCTTTTCATATTCTTCATTGAGAGCTCCCCAATGGTAACCAGATCCCCCGCAGTATCTGACAGTTCTGTGGGCTGAAAGGCAGAGTTCCCATGGCTTCCAGAACATATGTCCCAATTGGTTCCTCTCCTTTTGCCACCTGGACTGGCTGCTTTTGACCTCCAAATCTCTGTCTTCTAGAAAACAACAAGCCTCCTCAAGCAGATGCAGGCCCGGATAAAGAGCTGATCCTTCCTGTGGACAGCACAACCCTGGATGGCAGCAAAAGCTCAGATGATCAGAAAATTATCTCATATCTCTGGGAAAAAACGCAGTGAGTATTGACACAGAATCCTTACTTACGTCAAGCCCCTGGAAGAGCAAGGTTTTTTATTCGCTTTAACAGTTGACTTGCTCTTATTGGCTTATCCTTGGGGGTGGCTGAGGAAGAAATGTTTGCAATTCCAAACTTCAACTCTAAGAAAATGATATTATAAGTAATTTTTGTAAGGAAAAAAGAATGCTTGCCATCAGTCAATCTTCAGGTAGTACTGTGTGATCCTGGTGCTTTTGCAGGTACGATCCATCTGCTGAAATGCATAGTTTAATTACACTTGAGAGGCAGGATGGAAGGGGTAATGGAGCAGAAAAATACTGTTGCTCAAAATTAACTGGGGAAGGCTGGCAGGGGGGATGGGGCAGAGCAGCTATTAAGAGGAATTGAAAATACATCTGTAAAATGAAAGCATTACTCTGTTACTGTTTCCTTGAAGACACCATTTACCAATTAAGTTCGAGGCCAAAGGCAGTAACAAAAATAATACTAATTAAACTGAAATCACCTAACTGAACATTCCTGATTCTCACAGTTTTCTTTCAGCTTCTTTAAGCCATAACACTCAGATTATATGCAGGATCCCATAGGAAGCAAAAGAATTCCAAGGAAGAGTTAAAAGCATTCTCAGTTTCCAAAGGTAGCAACCATAGGACAGACTGGGTTTTTTTTTTTTTTATTTTGTTTTTATTTTTTGACTAAGGCATTAGAGGTAGGTGGAAAGGGCTTTGATTTGACTATAGAAACTCCTCGACTTAATGATTGCTGAGTTGGATTCTAGAAATTATTAATATTTCCCTCAGCTCTTGTTTCTGTCTTTTGGAAAACATAATGTTCCTCAGCCCAGGGTGTTTTAATTGTAATTGTTTATTGAAGATACAGCTGATAAAGCTTTCAGCTGAATTTTATTAGTGTTTACAGCAGAGATAATGCTTGGCATAGCTTCTTGGAAGAGAATCTGTTTCAGGAAGAGCTACTAGAGTCAGAGGATATCAGTTTGAAAAGCAACCAAAGCAAATTGTGGATGTGTGCAGATTTCTGTGGTTGTCCTGTAGTTTTAAGGAAAGCTCTGAGGCGTTGTGATCCTTGAGCAGAAGGGCTCTCCGGTCATGTCGTCTCATGCTGGGTGTCGGTGCAGAGCTCACTCTGCTGCCCCAGGCTGCTCTCTGAGGCCACAAAGGGAGAAGGAAGGATATGGGGTGTCCTGAGTCCTCGTGGCCCCTGTCCAGGAGCTGGAGGGAGCTTTGCTTATAGAGCCACTAAGCAGACGACGATTTTGTCCTGAGAGTTCCTCTGCAGCTTTGGCCCATTTCCTTTCCTTGACTTTTCATCAGGAGGGATTTGGGCATGTGATTAAGAATGCATTTTGCTTCTTTGCTGGCAAGGGCTGAACCAGCTCCTGGGCCAGAAATGCTTTTCAGAAACATCACTCTTTTGATCAGAGACCTGCTCAGAGAACTTTCTTCCTTTCACAAACTGGAACGGTAAAGAGTTCAAGTGTTCTAGAAGCTCATATAAAGGATAAGGCTAGATGTGTTTGAAAGCTGGTGAATGGTTCGAAACCAGCCTGAGCAAGAGCGAGACCCCTTCTCTACTAAAAATAGAAAGAAATTAATCGGACAACTAAAAATATATAGAAAAAATTAGCCGGGCATGGTGGCACATGCCTGTAGTCCCAGCTACTCGGGAGGCTGAGGCAGGAGGATCGCTTGAGCCCAGGAGTTTGAGGTTGCTGTGAGCTAGGCTGATGCCACGGCACTCTAGCCTGGACAAAAGAGCGAGACTCTGTCTCAAAAAAAAAAAAAAAGAAAGCTGGTGAATGGAATTTTCTGACGAGCAGGTAGCCTGTATTTGGGGGCCAAATAATACTTTGTCCAAAAGGAATATTTTTAAACATTTCATGTCAAGGTCTGGGAAACAACAGTGCATGTCTTAGCTAAGGCAATAATTGTCTCCTCCTGCTGAGTCAAGGACAGCAGAGCTGCGGACAGGTACAACTCCACCCTCTGGATTCTTTCTTTGTCCAGGGGACCTGACGGGGCGCAGCTTGAGAATGCTAACAGCAGTGTTGCCACCGTGACCGGGCTTCAAGTGGGGACCTATGTGTTCACCTTGACTGTCAAAGATGAGAGGAACCTGCAAAGCCAGAGCTCTGTGAATGTCATTGTCAAAGAAGGTACCTCTCTGCCTCGGGTTTGTGCTGCAGCCTCTTGGGGTCAGATAGCTGAGGAATTCGTCATGTCTTGTTTGATTGCAGAAATTAGTTAGAGACAACAAGAGGTGGAGAAGAAGGTCGGGGTGAGGGCAGCTGTTATTTTCTTTTCTAAAACAACCCTTAACTGAGATTGTAAGGTGAATTTTAATTTCCCTCCCTGCTCCTCCTCTCTTATCCTCCCTCCCCCTCCCCCATCCTTCTTCCATTTCTTCCCCTGCTTTCCCTCTCCATCCTTCCCTCCTTCCTTCCTTCCTTCCTTTCACAATTGAATAGGGGAAGAATTAGAATTCTTTTCTTTTCGTTTTTATTTTGCCCCTGTGCTGCCAAGACCTGGGGTTTCTGTGACTCTGCCGTTGGCTACAGTGACACCTGCTGTCAGCCCTTAGAATGACTGCTGCACTGCAGCTGCCTGTGCTTGTCCTGTGATGTGAGTCTGCAGGCTGAGGCCAGCTTCCAGGCAAGAGTTGACAGGTCTTGCGCTGGTCTGTAGCCATGGTGACAGCGAGGGCCTTGGGAGATGGCCATAAGCTGATAGTAGGAAAAACCATCAGATATGTAGGTGACCTCCAGGTACAGTATACTGAGCGAGTAAATACTGAATATACATCTGAGTAAACAAAGCTTCAAGTGGGGCTCAGAATAAGAGAGGGCTCTCCCTTTTTTCTCTTGTAGAGTACCAATGAAAGAATAAAACAATTAATACATTCAGAGAATAACATTTTAAGATGTTTCAAATGAGCATTTGTGGTATCAGCTGGATGAAACCTGAACTCCAAGGCTTTTTGCCACTTTGGGTGTTTGTTTCCCCATACCTACAAAATACAAAATGGATTCCTTTTGAGAAGGCTGCTATGAGACGAGCACGCTGGCCCCCTCTATTGTATGGTGTCAGGAGAACACTTCAGTGGGTAGGACAGGAGCCTCAGGACTGCAGTACTGGTAGCTTTAACTCTGTACCATTGGTTGCTGGCGTGGACAGGCACTTATGACAGTTCTCCATTTAAGATGCTCTTGATGCGTAATTTCCCCATAAACATCATGAGGAAGCATTTCTTCTTTTCCAGAATGGCACATTATTTCAGTCATCTCTCTTTTGCAGAAATGAACAAACCACCTATAGCTAAGATAACTGGGAATGTGGTGATCACCTTGCCCACAAACACAGCAGAGCTGGATGGTTCCAAGTCCTCCGATGATAAGGGAATAGTCAGCTACCTCTGGACTCGGGACGAGGGGAGCCCAGCAGCAGGCGTAAGTGTGGCAGGAGCTGGAGAGCTTGGGGTGGAGGAAGAGCTCAGCATTCCAGTATCTGTTTTAACCAAGTGTTGACCAAGCGGCCCCTTGTATCATACCTGGATTGTTCTCTGAAATCCAGGAAGGTTAAGTGACTTGCTCAGGGTCATTCTGTAAGCTAGTGTGGCACAGATGGGTTTCTCTCCCCTGATCCTAGCAGCTGTGGGCTCTGATGCTGTTACAGATGAGAAATTGCCCAAGGCTGAAACGGCCCAGCCCAGAGAGACTTAGTTACAGCAGAAGCAGCAACTGACTCCAAGAAAGGAGTGGTGTCTTGTTCTGCAACCTAACCATGTTGTTCAATCCTGCAGGAAGTACTAAATCACTCTGACCATCACCCTATCCTCTTTCTTTCCAACCTGGTTGAGGGAACCTACACATTTCATCTGAAAGTGACCGATGCAAAGGGTGAGAGTGACACAGACCGGACCACTGTGGAGGTGAAACCTGGTGAGTTCATCCAGTGATGAGACCTGAGTGGAATTGCTGGGTCAGCCAATCGAGGCGTCTATCCTGAGACCCCTTCCCCCCAGTGTGGACGCAGCCAGATGGCATGTCCATCTTTTTAAAAAAAATCTAGAAACCCCAAGCCGAAAGATCCTTAGAGACTGTTTCAACAATACCCCTCTACCCACGCAGGAATATAGACCTCCCCTACTCATCTCAGATGGAGAAACCAACTCAGAGAGGGTAGGGCTTGCTCAGCGTCACACAGCAGTTGTGTCAGAGCCAGGCCTTTGTGCCTCTAGTCCAGCACTTTCTCCTTTATGTGTGACTGATGAGAGGGCTCAGGGTGCTTTGGGAATCTGAGCACAGGAATAGCTTGAGTCATGATGTCTCATCAGCACCCAGATGCAGAAAACAATTTATTTTTATAAGTTGAGCCTCAGGCTTTATCTGACAACCCAGGGAAGGTAAAGTAACTAATGTCCTTTACGTTTTTCAGTTGCAGAAATAAAATTTCCTTCTTAAATAGAACCATGCTTTTGTTTTGCTTTGAGGCTAATTTGGTGATAGGGAGGAACTGATGTGGAGGAGGGGTAGAGCTTTATAAATTCCTGAGCTTCTGATGAGACGGTATTAACTTTACACCTACTCTATTATCTAGGCCAAGCTCATGCGTGGATGCCTTAGATGGGAGGGGGGCTTGGGCAGTCTTCGGATCCTTGTCCTGGCTCTGGGAAGGACAACAGCTGAGACGCTATGAAGTCTTTTCTGTGTTTAAAGTCAGATCACAGATAGTCTCCTAATTACATATTATACATCAGAACAGGCAAATGGCGCTTTCAAGTATGTAAATAAGGCCTTCTGAACAATCAATTTGAAATTCCAAATGTAGAACAGTCTTTAGGACATATTCTAAAGGAAAGCACGATGGTCTCAGTTTTAGAGTTGTACAAAGACAATACAGCTGTGGTGCATCTCTCAGGGCGGCCTTGTTTCTTGGCTGCCTGGATTTTCTTTGTGTTTCCTGTATTTAAACCTGTAGGGACAGATGCATTCCCATTACTGAGAAGATTGTTGAGATGGATGTTTTTCCTCCCATTGTTGTAGACAAAGTACAGCAAGTCACTGGAAATCAGATGTGAGTCAGGAGAAATTGCCTGATACCCACTTGGCCTGGATTGCTGAGCAATGCAGTTGCAGAGGCTTTTGGAACAAATGCTTGAGTGTTTCTCTCTCCCCCACTCTCTCTTCAATACCTCCCCCTACAGCCATTGCCTCATAGCCTTATCCCCAGCACATGTGTGGGAATTCTCAGGGTGGTACAGAGACCAACAGTGCTTTAGAAGCTTTCCAGGCCAGCCCCAGATTGCCTTATCAGGAATTCACTGTTGCCCCCTTTCCACCCTAGGACATCTGAATGTTCTCAGTACTTTCTCTCCTGTGCCAAAGCAAATGCACAGCGGCAGGTCTGTGTTAACTCTCCTACTTCTAAAGCCATGACTGATCCACATGCTTTCCAGATCCCAGGAAAAACAACCTGGTGGAGATCATCTTGGATGTCAACGTCAGTCAGCTAACTGAGAGGCTGAAGGGGATGTTCATCCGCCAGATTGGGGTCCTCCTGGGGGTGCTGGATTCCGACATCATTGTGCAAAAGATTCAGCCGTACACGGAGCAGAGGTAGCCGGGCAATGAATGGGGGGAGAAAAGGAAAGACCAGGGTTCCCCTGGGCTTCTCGATTAAGCCAACAAGTAGTGTGGCTAGAGAGAGAAGGGTGGGCTCTGTGACCAGGAACCACGTGTGGTGTCCATTTCTTCGATGGACCTCTCTCTCTCCTAGTGCAAGTGACATACTCATACTAGACAGCAGGGCTCCGGGGTACAAAGTCAGAGGGGGTCCACTGCGTTCGAAGGCCACAGTCCAGGAGGGGAGATGATCAAGTAAACAGAACATCAGTACAGGGTGGGCTTGTTGCAACGTGTGGCATTGTGGCGACACCGAGCAAGGGCAGTTAATTCTTCCAGGAAAGTTGGGGTAGGCATAGTCCAAGGATTTTCTAGAAGAAGGAAAACTTGCATTTACCAAGCATGGGAGGACTAGGAGGAAATTCAGAAAAGGGGAACAGTGTGAGCAGTGGCCCTGTGGTATGAAAGTTCAGGGTTTCTCCTGGAAGTCATTTGCCTCAGAGCCCTAGGATGTGGTAGAAGATGAGGCTGGTCATGGGTACTGAGAGCAGTTATATGCAAGCCAGGGAGTTGAGTTTTAATAGTTTAGGGAGAAGCACCCAAGTTTGTTTTTTTTGTGTGACGTTTTTGTTTTGTTTCTGAAGCAAAGAAATTCCATAGTTAGATTTTTTTGTTTTAAGGGAGATCATTAGCGCGGAGGTTAGACTAAAATAGGGGGAGAGTGAAGACTGGGAGACCAAGCAGGAAGCTTCTGGGGTAGTCCAGTAAAAAGGTGATAAAACCTGAATTAAGGTAGTGGCAGAAGAGGAGAAGAAATTAAAAGAACTTCAGAGGTAAAGCAACAGGGCTTGGTGGCCCTTTAGGAATAAAGATCAACGAGGCATTAAATGTGAAGGTTTCGGTTTGGATGCCTGGATGGGTGGTTCAGGCCATTAACTGAGATTAGGCAGGCAGAAGGAACTGGTTTCAGTGACTGAATTTGGGGTTTCTTAGGGGTTCCATGGGAAGATGTTCCATCAGGTATGCAAGTAAAAGGCTGGAATTTGGAGCGGAAGGAAGAGTCCGAGATCATCCATATAGGCAGGAGTCAAAGCCATGAGGACAGGTGGGTCACACCGGGAGAGCATCAAGAGGGGTGAGGACAGAACTCTGGAGAGCACCATTATTTAAGGAGGAGGCAGAGAAAGAAGGTAGTAAAGGAAACTAAGAAACAGCAGTCAGAGAGGTGGGAGGACAGCCAGCTGGGAATGGTCTGCTGAGAGTTAAGGGGTGACCTGGCGGTGGGGGCTGCCAAAGGATTTAGGTGCTACAGGGATGGAGGTGCGGGGAGACACAAAACAGGCCTTTGGGTTTGTGATCAGTAGATCATCAGAATATAGTGAGAGCATTTTATGTGAATACTGGAGGCAGAGAGGACAGATTTCATGGTTTGAGGATATATAGAGATGTAAGTATAATACCTCTTTGAAGAAGTTGGTGCCAAAAATAATATGGGAGATAGGATCAAAAGAACGTCTTTTAAAGACAGGAAATACTTGAGCACTTGCATAGACCGAGGGGAACGTGCAGAGGAAAAGGAGATGGAGGTGGGGGTTGGGGGGTCATAAATGTAGGCAGGTCTGGGAGGCTGGCCAGGTCAGACACAGGGTGAGAGCAGTGGTTCCCAACTCTAGCTACACAATAGAATTACCTGGAGCTTTTGTGAATTTACCACTGCCTAAGCCTCAGCCCCAGAGATTATGATCCAGTTGGCTGGAGTGCCTGGGCACCTAAAATGTAAAAGCTCCCAGGTGAATTTAACATGCAGTCGGGGTTTGCTGGGTCAGAGACAGCATGCTTAGGACTGTTTTTTAAAGCTACGCTCAGCAACCTGGGAGTAGAGGAACAGGGCACATGGCTGCTTGGGTTGATCTAAGTTAGTGGGAATCAGCTGGGTAGAAGCAGCAGAAAGACATTAGCTTGCTGGTAAGAGCATTGTTGATGGATTCGCCCAGATTTGCCATCACTGCATATGGGACATGAGGAAGAGGGAAACATCTGGATTTCTCTAGGCTTCTGGCTTGGACGGGGTTGACTTAGTTGAGGAATTCAGGAGGAGCATGTGCTTGGAGGAAAATGGTATATCACAGCCTTGCACTAGTCAGACCCAGCTTCTGAGCCCTGCCCGGTCAGTGTTAGCTTTGCCACAGCAGGCAGATGCCGTCTCCTCTCTGAACCTGTTTGATCACCTGTGAAAATACTAGTGCCTATTTATGGGATTTTTATTGAGGATTGAATAAGATACTGTTTATATAGTCCCTAACAGTGTTCAATGAATGGTTATTATTATGAGTTTATTTTGAGACATGTTGGATTCGAGGCATCTGTGGAAGATCTGGGTATTTCCACAAGCATTTGCAGATATAGATAGTCACTAGGGAGAGACGTGAAGAGAAGAGATTTGCGGGTTATTGGTATGTGGATAGAAGTTGAAACTATACGCATGGATTATTTAACTGGGAGAAGATAATGGGAAATGGACCACAAATCTTTTATGGTAAGGGTTTATTTTTTGATTCTAGACTTTATGAAAATATTCTGTTGTTAGCCTCACTGTGCAGCAAGCTTTCAGAGTCTATACCAGTGCTTCCAAACTTTTATGTCATGCCACACATAGAAAATGATGCTATTTATATGGCACCTTGGGCTAAACAGACAAGGCTACTTGTACTGCAGGCAGCTGCTCCAGGATACCCAGGTCCCACCCAGCCATGCTGCATACTGAGGGGATTGCTGTCTTGGGCCCATTAATAAACCAATGTGACCTGCTGAACAAGAAGGTTCTGTTTTTGAGACTAACATGGAGCTCAAGAAACAGCTACCAAAAATTAAGACTAAGGCATAGAGGATAGATTTTGTGTTACCCAGATGTGAGTTCAAATGTGGTCTGTCTTGGACAGAAATTGACAGAAAGCAAACATTTTAGGCATAGAGTAATATAATTTTGTAGCAGCCATACCATTGCATAGGGTCTTTGTTTTTGCTGTCATAATAACAATCATTTCGGCTAAGTTTTGATCTATGGATAATCTTTGATGCTGTCCAACAATTCACATTTACAAAGCATTGTGGTTTGTCTTACAACTAACGCAGGTGCAAACCCAGCAGCACTACCGTCTTAGCTCTAAAGAGGCTGACGGTGGGATGTAGCTATACCAAATCCCTGGTTTTCTCATCCTCCAGTTCGCCATTTGGAATGGGTCCTCCTGTTAGCTGGGGCAGTTTAGGGCCTTTGTGAAAGAATAGGCTTTGGAATCAGACATAACAGCATTGGGATCTGGCTCTGCCATAAACAACTGTGTGACCTTGGGCAAGTTACTTAACCCCTCTGAGCCCCAGTGTTGTCCTCTGTAAAATGGAGGTGACACTGACAGCACCTTCTCACTGGCTTGCAGTGACAGAATGCATATGGTATTTAGCACAGCGTCTGGCACAAGCAGCGGACTTAGTAAATGGTAGCTGCTGCTGCTGTGGATAGCTCTTCAGCTCACTCATCCTGTTGCATGTTTCTGCAGCACCAAGATGGTATTTTTTGTTCAAAACGAGCCACCCCACCAGATCTTCAAAGGCCATGAGGTGGCAGCGATGCTCAAGAGTGAGCTGCGGAAGCAGAAAGCAGACTTTCTTATATTCGGAGCCCTGGAAATCAATACCGTCAGTGAGTAATTCTGGGAAGTTGGGAGCAAGAGCCTGCCTAGTACCTGCTGTGCGCCTGTCAGTCCCACTGCCCTTGGCCTTCATCTCCCTTTCTCTGGGAACATGAAGATAATCATTTTCCTCCACGACCATTATCCTGAAAGGGTCCTGATTCATCACAGGGGTTCTTAACCTGGGGCCCGTGGGCCCCTGAGACAGCGTTCAGGGGCCTGTGAGCTTGAATGGGCAAAAGTTGCGTCCTTGTTTTCACTAACCTCTTATTTTCACTTTCCCTCGATGATAAAGGTAGCAACAAACTATAGTAGTATTAACCTGTGCATTTGAGGCAATAGAAATCATAAATAATTCCATATCATATTATATGATGAGATACCATTTTTACTCATCACTATTTCAAAATTTTGATAATTGTTAGAGCCACTTTTGGCTCTTAATGTTTTAATAGGGATACATTATTATTTCAGAAATTTGTGTGCTTAAATGTTTCAAAAACATGTTGAATGTAATAATTGTTTTCCTTTGTAATACTATATGTATTTTTATAATTATATTCCTTTAAAAATATTTTTTATTTTTATTATTATGGGTACATAATAGTTGTATATCTTTATAGGGTACATGCGATGTTTTGATACAGGCATACAGTGTGAATTAATCAAATCAGGGATATTGGGTATCCATTACCTCAGGCGTTTAACATTTCTTTGTGTTAGGAACATTCCAATTCTAGTTATTTTAAAGTATGCCCTAACTTACTGTTGATTGTAGTCACTTTGTTGTGCTATCATATATCATGCATTCTATTTAACTATATTTTTGCACCCATTAACTATCCCTCCCTATATCCCCCCACTCCCTGCTACCCTTCCCAGCCTCTGGTAACCGTCATTCTACTCTCTGTCTACATGAGATCAATTGTTTTTAATATTTAGCTCCCACATATGAGTGAGAACACATGAGATTTGTCTTTCTGTGCTTGGCTTATTTCATTTAACATATTGTTCTTCAGTTCCATTCATGTTGCAAATGGCAGGATTTCATTCTTTTTTGTGGCTATATAATATTCCATTGTGTATACATACCACAATTTCTTTATCCATTCATCCATTGATAGACACATAGGTTGATTTCAAATCTTGGCTATTGTGAATAGTGCTGTAATAAACATGGGAGTGCAGATATCTTTTTGATGTACTGAATTCCCCTCTTTTGGATATGTACCCAGCAGTGAGATTGCTGGATCATATGGTAGTTCTATTTTTTAGTTTTTTGAGGAACCTCCATACTGTTCTTCATTGTGGTTGCACTAATTTACATTCCTACCAACAGTATATGAGGGTTTCCCTTTCTCCACATTCTCATCAGCATTCATTATTGCATGTCTTTTTGATAAAAGCCATTTTAACTGTGCTGAGATGATATCTCATTGTAGTTTTGATTTGCCTTTATCTAATGATTAATGATGTTGAGCATTTTTTCATATACCTGTTGGCCATTTCTATGTCTTTTGTGAAATGTCTATTCAGACCCTTTGCCCATTTTTTAATTGGATTATTTGATTTTTTTCCTATTAAGTTGTTAGTTTGCAGATATTTTCTCCCATTCTGTGGGTTGTCTCTTTACTTTGTTGGCTGTTTCCTTTGCTGTGCAGAAGATTTTTAGCTTGATGTGATCCCATTTGTACAATTTTGCTTTGGTTGCCTATGCTTTGGGGTATTACTCAAGAAGTCCTTGCCCAAACCAATGTCCTGAAGTGTTTCTCCAGTGTTTTCTTTTAGTAGTTTCATATATTCAGGTCTTAGAATTAAGTCTTTAATCCATTTTGGTTTAATTTTTGTATACAGCGAGAGATAAGGGTCTAGTTTCATTCTTCTGCATATGGATATCCAGTCTTCTCAGCACCATTGAAGAGATTGTCCTTTCCCCCTGTATGTTCTTGCACCTTTGTTGAAGATAAGTTCACTATAGATGTGTGGATTTCTGGGTTCTTTATTCTGTTCCATTGGTCTGTGTGTCTGTTTTTATGCCAGTACCATGCTGTTTTGGTCACTACAGCTCTGTAGTATAATTTAAAGTCAGATGATGTGATTCCTACAGTTTTGTTCTTTTTGCTCAGGATGGCTTTGGTTATTCTGGGTCTTTTGTGGTTCCATATAAATTTTAGAATTATTTTTTCCATTTTTGCAATTATATTCTGAGCAGGGGGGTATGTGGGACATAAAAGATTAAGAATTGCTGATATAGAGAAACAACAAGTGAAGACAGACTGGAACTTCCTTTCTAGCGGCCTTCACAACTGCTCCCATTTTATCCAGCTGTGATGATTGTGGGCAACATGCCCCGGCTGCGAGGACTCCTGGGTAGGGTCTCCGGGAAGTTTCAGCTCAGAGCATGAAGCAGGGGCGCTTGAGTTTCCTCACAGGCCCTGGATGCTGGCTGTCGCCCCTGGCTCTGACTCTTGTTGCCTTTTTTCCCTTTCCTGCCACCTTCAGCATGTCAGTTGAACTGTTCTGACCATGGCCACTGTGATTCCTTCACCAAACGCTGTATCTGTGACCCTTTTTGGATGGAGAATTTCATCAAGGTGCAGCTGAGGGATGGAGACAGCAACTGTGGTGAGTTTTCTCCTTGGCACGGTGCCCACTGCTTTGGCACTGAATGTGGTTCTGTGCTGAGTGGGTGGGTGTTGGTTGTTTCTGAGGCAGATGAGCAGGCGAGCAAAAGAACTTTGTGTATTTTCTGTTTGCAGAGGATTTTACTTCCTTCCTCCATACTTGCTCAAGGTTAGGGGAAAGCTCTGAAGCAGTCGTGTAAGAAGAACCAGGCTTAAGTCAGACCTGTTGCCAATTGCAGCCTAAATCTGACCAGCTGCAAGGCCTCCTGTTTCCTGGAGCCCCTCCGTGCCGTAGCCTAATGGAAGCCCTTGTTTCCCGCTCCTCAGGCTCTTTTTAGCCTGTGCTACTGCTGCAGGGTCCCGGAGCTCGCCTGGAGTAGGGACTGGAAAGCAGGGACATTTCAAAAGACTTAAAGCCTCAGCTTCCCTTAACTCGAAGGCCTCAGCTTCCTGGGGAGCCTGGGGGGCATTCTTTCTCCAGAGTGAAGCCAGCACCTGCCCAAGCTGGGCGGAGCCCAGACCGCCCTTCCAGCCTCTCTCTCTAAGGCCCTCACCATTTTGATTTTCTTGGCAGAGTGGAGCGTGTTGTATGTTATCATTGCTACCTTTGTCATTGTTGTTGCCTTGGGAATCCTGTCTTGGACCGTGATCTGTTGTTGTAAGAGGTAAGATGGATTCTCCTTTGAAATTCATTGGGGTTTCTTGTCATATATGCGTTTCTCAAGAGAGATACTTAGCACTGTACACATGGAAGGACCTTGCTGGATCCCCAGTCACTGTTAGAGTAGTCTGGCCCACCCAAGGCACATGGAGGCAGGCTTTTCTCACCTCGAACACTCCTTTGGTCAAGTGACTGTCACTGCAGTGATCTGAAACCTGGGAAACATGGCTTGGGTGGGGGTGGGGAAGGCAAGGAGGTGGGTGGGAGGACCTGGGGTGTGGACCTGGATCACATCTCTAAGGTGTGTGTCCTTTAAGACGCCACACCTCAGCCTCACCGCCATAGCACATGAGTTCTTGATTCTGCCTTCCTTTCTAGTTGGGTTCCTGTGAATACATGTTTTCACACAGTTGTAGACTTAGGTTAGTGATGCTTAAATGTTCTGGGTTTTTTCATTTGAGTCTTCCTACATAGTCTTCTAATATTTGTTACATTTATTATATGTTTTTCATTAAGAATAAGTATTTCTTTTTACTGTGTATCATGATTGTATAAGTAGTATCTTTTTAAATACACTTTATAACCTTTTCCCGTCTTACAGATAAGGAAACTAAGGCTCAGGAAAATTATATCACATGTTTGAGGACAGACACACTTAATAAGCGACAGAGTTGGGATTCAACCTGCAATATAACCTCATATAAAACTTAGAAAATTAAAAGAATTAAAAAAAACTCCCCACCAGCCTAAGACAGCCACCGTTAACAACTTTGTTGGTGTAGTGTTTCCCTCTTCTCATTCCCCTTAAGCAGGGGGTTTGTTTTCTTACATTTTTAACCAATTTGTCCTCCACTGCCACCGTGGAGTGGCGAGTCCATGCCAAGGTGGTCATAGCTCTCTCGCCTTTTCCCAGAATCGGTGAGGACATTTGAGCAGCAAATCCCAGCTGCTGCCCCCCCTTGGCTGAGAAGTGAGGAGAGACACCCCCAGCAGGCCGCCTCCAAGACAGGGCCCGCGTGTACGTGCGACTCTTAGCCTGGGCCTCACACAGAACCTCTTTCCTGAGCGGGGGTGGGGGTTGTGTTTTTTAGGCGAAAAGGAAAACCCAAGAGGAAAAGCAAATACAAGATCCTGGATGCCACAGATCAGGAAAGCCTGGAGCTGAAGCCAACCCTGCGAGCAGGTAGGGGCCTCCTGTCACTAGACAGTCCTATTCAGTCTCTCCGTGAAGGGCCATCATCACCAGTCCACTCCCAAATGTGGCACTAACAGCCGATTGTGCTGGAAGAGCATTTTGTCCCCTTGCCTGATGAAGACCGAGGGTCACATTTGCCCTGAGCTGCATGTGGGACAGCTGACTCCAGGGCTCGCCTCTCGATGCTCCTTGCACTGTGCAGAGGGGCCGGGCCTCTGGCTTCCCCTCTTCTGCTCATCCCCTCAGGTTTACCACCCGGAGTTCAGCTTCTCGAGCTGCCCCAGTAGTAAGAGTTGGGGACCTGGGTCTCTTATGCTGGACTAGTCTGCCCTTTATGGGCAGGGACAAGCTCAAAGCCAATGTCTTCAGCCAGCCTCCCTCTCCCATCTTCTCCTCTTCATTTTTTGGCAAAGCCACAGCCTCCATCATTGTCTCAGGGCAGCCAGGAGGGCAGCTGCCTGCGGGCTCCATGTGCTCTGGGCTCATCTGCCAGGCGCCTGCACTGGGATAATTTCCTACTGCTCAAGCCCTGAGGTGACTCTTAGCAACAGCACTGGAGAGTCAGGGTGGGTAGTGGGGCCTCCCTCCCTCACTGGGCTCGGTCGCTAGGTGAGGTTTCCACTCGTGGATGCCACAGGACAGGCGTTGTCTGTTTATAAGAGCTGGGCTCTATTTAAAGCTCTTCCTAAACACTTTGCAAGTAGAACTATTTTTATCCAAAGCATTTATTACACACCTTCATACTTAAAGGCTTGTATTAGGAAGCGGCTGCAGGGGGATACAGTCATCAGACACAGGCCTGCCCTCAGTCTGTGAGGGAGAAAAGACAAACAGCAGCAGGGCGGGCAGAGCATCTTGCTTGCGAACGCCGAGAACACGGCCGGGAGGGGAAAATGCGCGCGGGCCACGGCAGCCGGCTTCGGTCACGGTACTCTGACTCTGCCTTTCTGCCCCTTGAAATTCTTCAGTGACTTCTATTTCCAGCACTTTTGGTCTGGTAGACACAGCCTTCGTGAGCTTTAGTCAGATTGTTTTTCTGGAATCTTCCTCCTTGCTGATTTCCCTCTTTTCCAAACAAGTTCTGCTGGTTCTTATCTCTGCTCGGAAAGCTCTTTCTCATCCCTCCCTCAGCCCCCTGAAGTCGGGGTCGTCTTTCTCACACGTCTGGTCCAGCACTTCTGTCACCGTCTCGGGATAATTGCGTATCGTTATTGTCTGTGTCCGCGCCGGTCGGTGGACCCCTGCAGGGCAGGGGCTGCGCCTGCTCCTCCGCAGGTACAGATCGACGCCCGCGTTCCAGCCCGTGCCAGGCACTGGCTGTGTCATGGCGGATCAAGCAGACTCTGCCCTTGCGCAGCTTATATTAAACGGACATTAAACAAACTCACAGATATATAAAATGTGAAGACGAAAGGCTTTTATAAAGAATATGGAGAGTGAACTGAGCCTGAGGAGGAGCAGCAGCAGCCAGGTGGGGCTGCGGGAACAGCATTCCAGGCGCAGGAACCAAATGGGCGAATCCAGCTGCCGCAGGGAGCAGAGGGCGTGTGAGGACATAGGAGGAGGTCCTTGGCTGAGCAAGGTGCGAGTGGCCCTGGGCTGGACGGGTGAGCGGGGACCTTGCCATGGGTGCCTTCTCAGAGTAGCGGGGAGCCACTGGTAGTTTTTTAAGGGGCGAATGGTGGGATGTGGGTCAGACGTTGAAAAGAACCTATGGCTGACGCGTGAGGGAACTGGAGTGGGGCCAGGGTGGGTGAGGGGGTTAGATGTGTGTCCTGGGAGAGAGACGGCGAGGTGCAGAGATCCCACGCACAGTCTGGAGAAGACTTGGCGAGGTTGGTGGTGTGTTGCCAAGGGGTGAGGGTCAGGAGACGGGAAGGATGGTTCCCATCTCTGTGGCTGGGTGGTGCTATTCTCTGAGACGGCGGAGACTGGAGAAGACATGTTGGGGAAGATCGGTGTTCGGCTTAGGATGGTTGTACGTGGAGCTGAGGAAACGAGGCTGACACCAACCTGAGGAGTTAAGCATTTATCCTGACAGTGATGGCAGGTGACATCTTGAACCTGCTGGCTTAGGAGGATCAGTCTGGTGACAGCACATAACCGGCTGAAGGGGAGTGGCTACAGGTCAGGAGGCCAGCCAGATTTCTGGTCCACGGAGGAGCTGACGGTGGCTCCGACAGCATGGTGTCAGTGGGACAGAGGGACAGGCGAGGCCAAGGCTGACTTCCAAGCTGAGAGGCAGGGAGGAAGGATAGTGCTGTTACAGCATCGGGACACGGGCTGCAGTGACTGGGTAAGAGAAGGTGAATTCAGTTGCATTCTGCAAACAGGACTGGAAGTGCAGAAACAGGAACCTTCCACCTGCTGTTAAGGATTCGGCACCACAAAAGGGGTCACGGCCCTATGGGAGAATGTTGAGGGACAACAGAAGAGGCCCAGGGGTGAGGAGCCCCAGAAGGACAGTGCGGGGGGGACTCACTGGGAGTGGCCATGAGTGTTTGCTGCTGCAGAGGTCAAAGAATCAGCGTTGACGATGACGCCAGGGAAGTTCCTGGTTTCCTAGTGAGCTGGAGTAGGACGGAGTGTGGTGACCGGATTGGAAGTGCAGGTAATTCGGGTGCGGGGGGGCGGTGAGGAGCTGGCAGCCTGAGTATTCAAACATCCTTCTAGAAGTTGAGTCACGCAGACCGGAGGAGAAGCAGGACAGAGACCAGAGGGCCAGGGCTTCCTGGGATAGAGACGGAGAAGACGGGTGGCGTGGAGGCGGGGGCTGAGGAGGCAGAGGGAGAAAGGCAGCCATGGAGGGAGGAGGGGGAGCAGTGGGCGCTGGCACAGGAGGGGCCGTGCTTCCGAGTGGGGCCTGGGCGGGAGCCTGAGCTCAGTGCAGCGAGCTTCTTAGAGGGGGCGAGAGCCACAGGGTGGACCAGTGGCTTCCAGGTGACCGAAGCTGATGGTGTGAGAGCAAGCAAGGGTCTCGTGGGTAGTGTCTAGTTGAGGGAGTGCCGAGTCTGCTCAGGTGGGTCTGACCTGGCCGGAAGCGCCGGCTCTTGTTCTGGGATCTGTGGGTGAGCAAGTGCGGCCGGAGCAGTCACCGCAGCATGAGAATGGGGTTCAAGGACCCACTGTAGAAGGTGGGGGGGACTGAAGTTGTTTAGCTGGAGAAAGAGCAGAGGGAGTGGGCCTGGGGCAGAGAAGGGTGGTGTGTGGCAGGGAGCCTGCAGGGCCACCGTGTGCCGGGAGCCAGGGTGGGCTTAGGACGTGGCGAAGCCAAGGTGAGCCTGGCGCTCTGGGGCGCTGAGGCCGCCAGGTAGAGCGTGGGGCACTCCACCCTCGGGAGACCAGGCCTCACGTTCAGCAGCTGTGGTTTGGGTTTGGTTTGGTTTTGCTATTCAATTTTTCCAAAACTTTCTACTGAAGTATATTAGGTTGAACCATATGAAATCACTGATATTTAACTTTTTGACCTACAAAAATGGTAGTTTTATGTGGTTTAACCGAATCTGTACAGAAAATCCTAAGTACAGCTTGATGGGTTTCGCTGTGAACACACCCATGTAATCAGCCCCAGAGCTCCAATCTGAGCTCCTTCCAGCAGCCCCCCAGCCCGGGTTACTTCTCATTTCCTGGCGTGCATGGGACCGGTGGAAGAGTTGTGTTCACTCCTTGCACGCAACATTGCATTGGCGAGGTTCGCCTGTGCTGTTACTCAGAGCGCTAGCTGGTCATTCTCATTGCTGCACGGTTCCCGTTGTGTGAATATCTTTATTCCTCGGTTACGCTGTTGATGCGCAATTGCCTTCTTTCCATTTTGGCTCTCACGAGTGCCGCTGTGAACATTCTTGTCCGTGTCTTGTGGGGGACATAGGTGTGGGCTTCTGCATGGCGTACACCCAGGAATGGAATTGCTGAGGCATATGCAATGTGTATGTTCAGCTTTCATTTTTCCCGGTTTGTACATTTTAGTGGGTAAAGTCCACTCAATTCTTCATTCAGAGCCGGTAGGGCTCTGGGTGGGCGCTGTGTGCCATGGAGCCAGGAACAGATCTGCTCTCGGGCTCCTGTCCTCGCAGCTACGGCTGGAGGGCCTTTGGGAAAGAAAGGAGGCTGAGCGCAGGGTGGGTATTGCATCGACAGGCGCAAGGCAGGGCGTTTGCAGGACCCTGGCCCTTCCCTGGGCCTGGATCTCATATGGCCGCTCTCCCCAGCACACTGGAGAAGCCCAGGCTGCCCTTGTTCTTTCTGGCCCTGCCATCCTGAGACTCAGTAGGACGGGTGGCTGTGCACAGTTGTGTCCCAGCTGTACCCCTGACACAGACAAGGCTGGGTGAGCTCCTCGTCTGAGCACCAGAGCACGCACACAGACAACAGCGCGCAAGGGCATGGTGTGCAGGAACCTGTGATCCCCGAGTGACCGATGCAGTCAGGTCGGGACACCCTCAGCCTAGAGCTCAGAGCACTCACAGCCCTAAGTCAGGTCTGGCCGGCAGGGCAGAACGGCTGGGAATCCTCTCAAGATGTTCCTTCAGTGTTCCGGGGGGCCCTGGATAGGACCAGGGAAGGGAGACTGATTGTTGGGTGATGAGATTATGGTGCTGCCTAATCTGACTGGTCACCTTTTTAAGAAAGGAGGGAGGTTAACTCCTGGGGGTAGTTCCAGGGTACAGAGCAAGGTGTGGTCTCCCTGTTGGCAGTTCTACCTGTGGTCCTACCTGTTGCTTTCTCTGGGGTACTTTGCACCACCAGAGGGTGGCCATCTTGCTGTTGGACGAGATCTGCCCTAAAACTCTCACCAACCACGTTATGGCCGTGGCCTCTCTGAAGCTGCAGGGATAAGTAGTAAAGGGGACTCCCGTGGCTTGCAGAATTGCAGGCATCTTTTCCGACCTGAGATGCTACCTTTGGTCCTTGTTGTGTGTGCTCTGATGAGCTGATTGCTTGGGACTATCTCTGGGAGTCCCACTCCAGTCAGGCGCTCCCAGCAGCAGAGGCCTCTCAAGCCCGTGGCCGCATTCCCACCCAGCGAGGCCAGGGCGCACTGAGCCCGGGGCGGACATCTGCGTGGAGTGGATCACACCTCCTGCCGAGTCAGGAACCCAGTATCCTGCTTAGGGTGTGGGTGGAAGTGCATTCTGCAGAGCCGAGTGCTGTGTGCGCCCTGCCTCCCGTCTCCCGCTACCTGTAAAGGGACGAGAGAAAACATTCATAAAGGGAGGTGATAAAACATTCCATATTTAAAAGGGGAAGAAAAGAGAATGTCTTTGGGTGGCACTAACCAAAGCTCCTGGATACTGGGGACAAAGGGCAGCAGTAGAGCCCAGGTCTGTTCCCCAATCTGTTCTCCGTGACTATCCTCGGGGACCGCACCAGCCAGGACTGGCTGAGGGACTAGAGAAGCCACCTCCCTGTCTGCCCTCCCAGCCTGTCCCTTGGGAGGCAGGGACGAGGATGTGGGGTGCGGCTCCGGCCTGGCAGGGCTTCTGTCCTGATGCCAGGGTTCATCGTTTTCCTCGCAGGCACCAAACAGAAAGGCCCAACGCTGAGCAGCAGCCTGATGCACTCCGAGTCGGAGCTGGACAGTGACGACGCCATCTTCACGTGGCCAGACCGAGAGAAGGGCAGACTCCTGCATGGTCAGAATGGCTCTGTGCCCAATGGGCAGACCCCGCTCAAGGCCAGGAGCCCACGGGAGGAGATCCTGTAGCCACCCGGTCTGCCTCTTCGGGGCAGGGCCCAGCGCGCTGCTGAACCGGTCCTCCTACCTCCCGAGTCTGTGCGCAGCTGCTCTCCCAGCATCTGCCGGTCACTCCGCCCCAACACCCCCGCCAGACTGCTGAGACTTGAATCAGAGACATTCTCCAGGAACCCCTGAATGAAGCTGTGAATGAAGAGGTCTCCTCTTTACACCTGTCTAGGGGGCCCCCAAGTATCCTGACCTCAGGGCCTCCATTTTTGCAAACCCCTCCCCTGCCCTGCCCCAGGACAGATGCAGCCAGCTCCTGGCCTCCTCTGCAGCTCCCCCGTTGGCAGCGTTGCTGTGCCCAGAGTGGGGACTGCTATACCACCCCCCACAAACACATTTGGGCACAGAACCAAGCACCACCAGCCTCCTGGCTCCAGAGAGCCTGACCGCGGGCATGTTCTCTTCTCCGGGGGAGAGTGCACCCTCCCACTGGGCCAGGAGGAAGTAGCGTCCCCTCCCTGCACCACTGATGCTGGGACAGTGGTGCAGAAATGATGTCTGGACCCCCTTAGCACTGGACCCCCCACCTTCTCCTGTCTGGCCCAAGATTAGGGGAGGATTAGCTGGTTCAGGGATGGCAAGGGACCTCTCCGGCTGCTGGTGTAGACTGGCTCCCCGCCTCTTCCTCTGACCAGCACTTGCTGCTTCAGGGCTCAGGCCACCACTCCTGTCCCCAGAAGAGACAGCCACGGATGGACTGGAATGCTGTGGCTCGAGTGCGCATGTGTGTGGCTGCCCTGCTGTGGTCCCCTCCGTCCCTTGCATGTGTGCGTGTGAGAGTGAGCGCGTGCGCGTCAGCTCCTCGAAGGGCTCTCGGCTGCTCACAAGGCAGCCTGGACTCGGAAAGACTTTCAGCTCCTGGGAATGGAGACTTCCTGGGTCCCTCTGGCCCTGCTCCTCAGCTGTGGCATCTGGGTGTAGAGGAATGGGAGCTCTGGGGGAGTTACTTTTTAAAAAGACACTACAAATTTCTACTACTGCACTATTGTCTGTCGTGAGATGATTAAACATCTATTTAATTGTGCACTTGGCCTGCTCGCTCTGCTGCTTCCTGCTGCATCCCTGACCTGTGCCACAGATCCCGCCACCAGGGCAGCCCTGTGAGGCGATGGCCCTGGAGGGTAGTCTCGGGCCTGGCGTCAGCACATGTGGCTGAGACTCTGCCTGCCACTGGCGGTGGGAGTGCACCACCCTATGACCCTACTGGTCACTGCTGCCCTTTGGCTTTAAGGGAGGGGGCCTAGGTCCTTTCTTGCTATACCTTTTGTTAGCACAAAAATGATTCCTGTCTGCCCCAAATCCAGGGTATGGCCTTGAGAATTTTTAGCCGCTCATTTTCCCTTTTGGGTTCCCACATCAGTAGGGGTTGGCCAACATGGCCTGGACGTGTGGCCTGTACCTTATCCATGGAGCACTTTGCTGGGTACATGTGGGAGGGCTGGTTCACAGCCTTGGACTTACAAGACGGACCACTGAGCTCACGCTGCCCCCAAGGCCCTGTGCACAAAACCCAGATGCAGGAGGGCAGCAGTGGCTGTGTTCTTACAGACCCACAAGCTGAGGCCTAGTGCGATGAAGGAGCTCGGTCCACACAATGGCAACAGCCTGCGCTTGCTCTGAAGCACTGCTTCTCCAACTAGCACGAGAGGCCTTGGTAAAACAGATTGCCGGGTTTCTAATTCAGTAGGTCTGGGGGGAGGTAGGAGAATTTGCCTAACAAGTTCCCAGGAAATGCCGATGCTGCTGGCGCAGGGTCCCCACTTTGAGAACCTCTGGTCCGGAAGCACATGTTCAATGCAACGTGAACAGCAGGCAGGTGTCCGCCCCATCCTGAGTTAAAAGGTGAAAGAAGTGAAGGCGAAGAAAAGGGAGAGCTTGGATCTTCCCAGGAGTGTGTTCCACGCTAGGGGCACAGATTTGCGCAGCTGGGAGTGGTGGGGTGGCGGGGGGGATGCTGCTGCCCTCGCACAGCTGCAGCAGGCAGGCTCGGTGCAGTGGAGGACACTGGGGGAGAGTGGCCGGATGAAAAGCAGTTGGCCTGCACGCAGCAGGAACTGTGGGGCTGGGCACAGGCCATACCGCACAGGAGATGGCAGGGAGGTGGTGAGGTCATGGCGGGGCTGGTGCATCAGGGGCAGCGTTAAGGATTCAGGAGGGAACTTACTGGCTCTGCAGGCGGCTTCCCGCTTCCTCTGGGCCTCATTTCCGCATCTGGTTTATCTCAGCCACACCCATTGGAGATACACATATTTTTTTATCTGTTTCAGAAATGAAGGAAATAATTTTCCATCCCCTACTTCTTCCACCGAAAAAAGTGACAAAAAGCAGGCACTGACGCTGCTTTACAGGCTTGGGGTCTTGCACTGAGACCTCCACGTCCCTACTTTTTGTCGTAGCGGGAGGAGGCAGAAGTCCCTGGAACTGCTTAGGGGGAGCTAGGCTACCACATCAGCTCCCGTCCACGCCATCACCCCAAAGCAACCCTTCTGAAATACTGGATTCCAGGAGCATGGGAACCCCTGCCTTGACCAAATTTTGCTTGGCTAAACATTCCTTCGCCTTCACCAGAGGTGTTCCCAGTTTTTTATTTTCTAGAATGGCCACAAGGCAGGCCAATAAAGAACCCCACCGGGTACCTTGTGCACAGAGGAAACAGTCACCAGGAGGCAACAGCCAAGAAAACCCCCGGAGCTGGATGGCTGCAGCTTTGGCCTTTCTGCTGAGGGAGGTAGAGGTAAGAGACTGATCCCTGTTCTTCCAGCGTCCCTTTGGCCCATACGGTGAACGGAAGGAGACAAGAGGTCTTCACACGCACCCGAGACAAGCTCTCCGAAAACAGGGCTGAGAGCAGGTGCGTGCAGCCAGGAGCCATATGCCCATGGAAGGGGAGGTTTGGAGGAGCATGAGCAGGCCCTTGACTCCTTCATGGAATTTGTGTTGCGTGATTTAAGGGCCCCTATAAATTTTCTATAAATTTTCTGGTCAAACCCAGCCACTGTTACAACTCTTCCATCTCCCAGCCCCACAGTTTGTGGTTGGTGCTAGTTGTGGCTAACAAATAGCCAAGATTTCCAGGACTGGGGCTGAGGCTGTCCCTCTTGGCCTCCCCACAAAGGGCCTCGACAGGTTTCACACTTCAGTGTCCAAGTGCTGCCAAAATAGGTAAAACTCCTCCTCCTCCTGAGGGGTGCTCTGACTTGCTCAAGTTTGACATTAGAGGGTATGATTATAGGCTCCTTTGGTCACAAGAAACAAACTAAAGTTATCACTCATGGGAAGGTCAGGCCTTGGCCACCTTCTCTCCAGGACTGGGGCCTGGGAACTCACTGCAGTGCCCTAGGCTCACCTTCTTTACTGTATTTTTCCCTCACTTCCAATCAGGCAACACATTCCTGTGTCCACATTGGTGGTTCTCTCTCTGGCTGCATAGTAGAATGAACTGGGGAAACTTTAAAAACTACTAACGCCTGGAACCTAAACTCCAGAAGTTACGGTGATTTTTAAATACTTAACTGATCTTTTATTAATTCCTCAGATAATTTGTGCAGTCATACCATGCCCTCGACAAGAGGAGTAATAGCCCTTAGCAGCTCTAAAAGACGTGCAGCTCCAAAAGACGTCCCTCTCTTGGGTAGAGAGGGAAGGCGCTCAGGCACCTGTTATCTCCCAATCAGCTCAGGGGAGGCTTTTGAAGCTGGGTATGGCAGATATTAGCTGTTCACCAAACCAGAGTCCTTGTCCAGGATACAGCTAGCCCACATTTCCAGCCTTCTGCACGATACAGGCGCAGAAATGTGTTCCATCTTCAGCCCTGACCCACTGTAAACTTCTGTGGGTCCCTCACTCTCTTCCTCTATCTGCTGGCCAGCTGCAGAGGATCACTTGGGGGTCTCTGTGGCCACAGGGGAGACACAAGATGGAGGACTCCAAGCCTGGTCCCAAACCACCATTCAGAAGACTCGGCCCACGAGAATGGCTGCTGGATTGTTATGAGAGAGAGAAACTTATGTTAGCCATCGCATTTAAAAAAGGTAGCGTTAAGATTGTGGGGCCCAGGCTCCCTTCTGTTAGGCATCAAAGGGCCTGAGTAAGCTACCAGGGTTGACAACTGTACCTCAGCCCAGGCCTCCGCAACGTCCCCGCGGGCTGCAGGAGGGCAGCTGGAGGACTCAGACACATACCATAGTCTTGGCCACACAGTTCTAGGTCACATGCTTTTTGTTCCTCTTCTGAAGAGCAGGCAATAAACCTCAGACCCTCCCCGAGGACAGTGTTGCTGGGGGATCTGGAGTGGAAGTACATGCACCTGTAGTGTGTGGTCTAGGGGTTTGAAGGCTCAGAGAGAAATAATCAGCAATCTGAGACTTAAACCCTTGGATCTTACACGAGGATAACTGCCCCCAACAATCACCAACTGCTCACAGGTGGTATCTCAACTGCTTCTATAGCTTGTAGCCCAGAAAACTGAACACGCTTTCAAATGCCCATTTCCATGATCTTGCTTAACAGGAAAAACGAAGACAAATCTAGAGCAATGGGTGTTTCATTCAAACTTGGTGCTGTAAACGGCTGCAGCATGTCAGTATTCTTCAACTGGAAACATGGCTACATGCAGGCAAGTCGGAACCTTTGTAATCTGCAGGTCATCACCCACGCCCAGAATCCTTTTCTAGTGCCCTTAAGAAAAACAATGGAAGTAATCACCTGGAGTCACACCTGGGCTCTCAGTCTGAACAGCAGATGGGGAGTTGAATCATGGGAACACCTGCAATCACATAATTTTTCTTGGCATTTATTAGTAGGCTAAATAAATTAAAGCATCAAAACAGAGAAAGTGCCATCTGTTGGAGCATTTCCCCAGGTAATGCCCTTCTGTCTTCAAGTAGATCCTAGGAGCCTAGAATCTCTCTCCCTCTGAAACTGGGGCTACATTTGGGGCTACAGTGACTCATGTACCTTTTCCACTCTGTGCGGCACTCAGCCTTGTTCTCACCTGCTTGAAAGTTTATGAGGCTGGAGGCATATCTTAAATTCTGTAACACCCTTATCTCTAAACAGGGCACAGATATTAAAACATCTTATGTGATGGCTAGATGATCTGGGAGTAGCCAGTATCCAGAAAACCTTCCATTCTGATTCCATTACATGGAAACAAAACACGAGTCTCAACAGCCTCAGATGAAGAGGTTCCTGTCACATGACCCATAAGCTGTTATGTGCCTGCAGTGATTAATGGACAGCAGTAGAGAAACCACGGAAACCACACACATGGCTGTCTTCAGGAGACACTGCACACCACTTTCATCCCCACCTTATCTCAAAAATCCCAAGCTAGCTCTTGCAAACGCAGGAAGCACTTTTAAACATGGTACTCTTTGGAAATATTAAATACCATACTCTCACTTGGAAAAACAATATAAACTTCAGCATTTCAAGAACACCAATGTCAGAAGAGGTGGCTTCTCGAAGCCTCAAACTCCAGTGGGAGAGGGAAGAAGATGGCAGGTGTGGTCACTGCTAGCTTCGGCGGAGTAGATCCTCCAGTGGAAGCTGGCCTAGTAAGTTTCCAGGGAGCACTACTTGGGGATAGAATAAAGAGATGGAATTAAAATACTTAATTATGTAACATAGAAGATGGAGGTGGGGCAGTGATTGTAACTAAACTAATCTACAGTCCATCCATGGAACAGCAGAAATACTGATTAACTTTAGAGTTTAAGCCAGGTGTTCATGTTGTAAATATTGACAAAGGTACTAAAAGTTCAGAACTAGAATATGTAACATCTACAGACAAAGAAAAAAATTAAAATATTTCAATCAACCAATCAGCAGGAATGGAAGGAAAAAAATCGGCATTAAAAACTTGACCACAAGTTTTCAGAATGGATGTTAAAACAACAGTGACAAAACAAACAACAACCCAACAGAAGTAAACAGATTGGGTTTAATTACAAATCTCTATTTATGAGAGAGACACCTCAAATACAACACAGAAAGATTGAAAATAAAAGGACAATAGAAGAAATACTGGGGCTTTGGTTCCTACTAACACAATGAACTAACACAGGCTACTGGCTCCCTTCCCCAAAAATCAACCCTAGAAAAACAATATAAATCTGAGGTGCCACTACCGAAAACCAAATCAAAACCAAACATTTAAAAATCCTCCCAAATCCTGTAAGAACCCCCTAGGAGACTGAAGGTTCTCACACTGGAGGTGGAGGTAGGACAACAGGGAGACGTCTGCTCTTGCTGGACGTGGGACAGTAAAGTCACTGGTGTCAGTGGGACACTGTCAGGCAGCCCAAAAGCTCTGCTGGGGTAAAAAGAGGGGTGGGCTGAGCAGCTGCTCTTCAGATTAAAACTCCCGGCCCTTTTTCCCTCCAAAGTAGATGACAACTAGGAATAATTGTGCCTCCTCCCAGTGCCCCTGCTTCCTGAAGGTCTGAAGGTAAATCTCTGGGCGGGTGCTGGAGGAGCCGCCAACAGTGACTGCGAGGTCCCTGGAGGTCTGGACCTTCCCTTCTCAAACTCACTGGGAGGGATGGGATGGAGCCGGGCTCAGGATGTTCACGAATGAACACCACCAGACAGAGGAGCCGGTGCTGTCAGGCAACACAAACAAGCTCACGGACTGAAATAACCAGATGCCACCTGAGGAATACAGCCCCCACCTCCAAAGGCAAGGATTCAAAATAAAGCAAAACAAACAATCTGAAACAGGAACAAAAGCCAAGTAGAAATATTAAATGTAAAAAAATATAATAAATGGACAGGAGGCCAGATACAGCTTCTAACCAGACAGTATGCGGGAGCGTCACACTGGGGCCTTTACCAAAAGGAAGCAGGAAAACATGAAAACACGGAGACACACAGTCCAGGGATGGAGGAGAAGTGCCGACATCAGAATAAAGGCAGTCTGAGAAGGAAAGGGGGAAAACTGGAGGGACTATTTGAAGAAATAATGAGAATAGATTTCCCAGAATTGAAGAAAGACGAAAGGACTCACAGAATGATGAGTAAGAACAAAGTACAACCAGAAACACTGCAGTGAAGACGCTGAAGACAATCTAAGAAAAATAAAAATTCTGAAAGCTCTCAGGGAGAAACAGCAGATCAATTACAAAGCAACAAGAATCACATTGACATCGGGCTTTTTAACAGGATCCTTAGATAAAAGAAGACAAAGGAAGAATATTTTCAAACTGCTGAAGAGGAGAACTTTGACCTGAAAATTTATACCAAGACAAACTCATTTAAAGATGAGTGTAATAATAAAAAATATTCCCAGGAACACAAGACTTTGGAAACTTTTTCACAAAAGACCCATTTTAGAAAATATTCTTTAGCCGGGCGTGGTGGCCCAGGCCTGTAGTCCATTACTGGGGAGGCTGAGGCAAGAGGATCACTTGAACCTAGGAATTCAAGGCTGCAGTGAGCTATGATTGCACCACTGCTCTCCAGCCCGGGCAACAGAGCGAGACCTCATCTCTTCACAAAACAAACCATACGTATATTGTTTGATTACAACATATACACACATACACACACACACACACACACACACACACACACACAATACATATATATATATATTTTCTTTTTTCTTGGAAGTGGTCAAATACAAAAAATAAATTTAGACATGGGAAGAGATATAGGAAGTAACAGTAAGCACAAACTATGGCAAAGTTTGTAGTCTGAAACAGGACTAATTAAAAGGAAAAAAAAGTATATTATGAAAAATATCAACACAGTAAGGGAGGCCAAGACCAAAGGAACATAAGAGTATAATAAAGTCTTGTTGGAAGAAGATGAGAAGATTTAATGGTAAGCTAAAGAAACCAATAGGGGCAAACAAACATGGTTAGCATTAAGAGTAGTATCAATAAAATAAAAGTAGAATGTATTACTTTCAAACAGGTAGAAGAAAATTTGCTACTCAGTGGAAAACGGGGGAAAAAAACCAAAAAGTACAGTAATTAGAAACTGAAATAACAGGAGAAATAAATTCTACTAGCAGTAATTACAATGAGTATAAACATCTTAAAAAAAAAAACAGACTCTCAGCCCTCCCTTCCTTAGCCCAGGGGACACACTCACGTGCTGAGGGGCGCCATGGTGGGGAGCCGCGGTGAGGCACAGCCTGGCAGCAGGGCTTGGGGGGCAGTGGGTGAAAAGGCTGGGAGACTGATGACACTGTACGGACATGTTAACTGACTGAGAAAATAAGCAGATATACTGAGGATTAATGGGAGCCAGGTTTCTCCCTCTTGGAGAAAGGATTTATGAATGTAGAAAGGAGGAGGCCTAGAAAGAATCCTGAGGTGTTGACCTGAAACAGGAAGAGTTAGAATGAACTCACAGGTTTAAACAAATAAACAAAATATACACATATGTACATGGACATAGATATATACAGCTATATGACTATTTGTGTATATTTGTATGTTGACTGATTGCTCTACTCACTCAGAAGGCATAGAAGCAATTTTACCTTGGAAGCAATGAGCACGCCAAGTGCTAATGCATATGGCTCTACGGAGAAATGGCTGATTCCAAGACTGAGGCAAGGAGAGTACAAAAAAATCCTGGAGTATCTTGTTTTGAGTGAAGAAATGCTGAAAAAATGATGGGGACATGCGAGAAGGACATAGCAACCAGGTGGAAGAGGCTTCCATTGGTCAAATCTAGGATAATGTAAGTATCAACATAAATGAAAGTATCAGATTATAACTTAATGAATAAAATAGGAATCCATGAATCTATAATATAAATCAATGAATAAAAATTACAGATTCTCAGTATAAAATTTGTCTTAAAAATCCAACAATTCCAGGGCAAAAATGATAGAAAAGATATTAACCGAGAAAAACTGAGGAAGCATTATTTATAGTATTTCATAAAATGGAATTCACTGCAAAGAAAAAAGGAAAAGATTATAAAGAACAATGAATCAAGAAAATGTAAACATTATGAATATTAGTATATCTCAAACACAGCCTGAAAACTGACAAAATGGTGGACAGGGAGAGGGAGGATGGATAACTCCCGTCTTAAAAAAGGAAGTAAGGCTGGGCGTGGTGGCTCACACCTGTAATCCTAGCACTCTGGGAGGCCAAGGTAGGAGGATTGCTTGAGCTCAGGAGTTCAAGACCAGCCTGAGCAAGAGCGAGGCCCGTCTCTACAATAAAGTAGAAAAATTGGCCAGGCATTATGGTGTGTGCCTGTAGCCCCAGCTGCCTGGGAGGCTGAGGCAAGAGGACTGCTTAAGTCCAGCAGTTTAAGGTAGCAGCAAGCTAGGATGATACCACTGCAGTCTACCCAGGGTGACCAAGTGAGACTGTCTAAAAAAAAAAAAAAAAAAAACCGGAGAAAACACCTAGAACACACCTAGAACTGATTGATGATAATATCATTATGTCTGAATCTGGGAACATAGTTAAGCAGTACTGAGATGAAAAAACGCAAATTTGAAATCATTTTCAGGAAACAAGATTAACAATGAATGAAGCGATTATTCAATTCAATAATTTAAAGAATGAATAACAGGAAAATACTCAAGAGAAGAAAATAGTAATAAAGTCAGATATATGAAATAAAGAAGGCCAAAAACCAAATGCTAGTTCTTTCAAAACACTGTAAGACAGATCGGGAAAGAGAAAATGCAAACAAAATACAAAATGGAAAAAGGAAATAATTATGAACTAGATGTTAACTAATAATAATTAATAGATGAAAATGAGAAAGTTGTAGAGAAATATAAAAATCCAAACTGGCAAGACATTAAAAACTTGAGTAGACCAATGAATATTAAGTAAATTAAAAAGGCAAAGACCTCTCCTTAGGGGGATTAAAAAATAATTAAACCAGAATTAGAAGTTTTACAGTTTGACTATACTTAAGAAGTTTTATGTAAGTTTTTCCACAAAATAGAAAAGGAATAAAACCTGCCTAGACTAGCGTAATAGTGATTCCAAAATCAAATAAAGGAGAATTCAAGAGAAAAAAAAAAGAAATATTTCACTTATGACTATAGATGCAGAAACACACACACACACACACACACACACACACA